>CAUYPK010044883.1:0-17678 GCA_963574355.1 Loris lydekkerianus
AATTCCTTAGGCCTTTTCTCTGAAGCTGTACACCCCGTGAAGCCTGAGATCCAAGGGCATGCCGCCCTTCCTCAGAGATACAGGCCAGAGGGTTGACATATGTTAACAACATATTGTCAGAGGTCTATAGGTACTCTGCCCAGAAGGAAAGACACAGTCATTACTTCATACTGGGTAAACTGAGTGAATGCTTGAAGATATTCATCTATTTACTCTATTTCCCTGTGGCTACTTTCTTCTTTGTGACCTTACTTCAGATACCTGCTCAGAAATTAGTCACTGTTTAGAAGAGATTTACTACAAAGGTGATTGTATTGATATGATAACTAAATTTCCTTTCAAGTTAAATTTCAAGTAGGTAAAAGAAGATAATGATGAAACTAACAGATAATAGATTAAGTGTGTATGTGACTGGAAAAGTATAAAGTCAAAACCTGGAATAAAGATTTTTGCTATATGCCATCCCACAGTGTATAGTCTGTTTCTTGACATAATAATTACAGGAGCGAGTTTACACCCACGGCAAAGCTGCTGTGTGTTCACGCCTCCGGTCACGCAACACTTCTATACTGCTGGTGGGAATGCACACTAATACGTTCCTTTTGGAAGGATGTTTGGAGAATACTTAGAGATCTAAAAATAGACCTCCCATTCAATCCTATAATTCCTTTACTAGGTATATACCCAGAAGACCAAAAATCACAATATAACAAAGACATCTGTACCAGAATGTTTATTGTACCCCAATTCATAACTGCTAAGTCATGGAAGAAGCCCAAGTGCCCATCGACCCACGAATGGACTAGCAAATTGTGGTACATGTATACCATGGAATATTATGCAGCCTTAAAGAAAGATGAAGACTTTACCTCTTTCATGTTACATGTATAGAGCTGGAACATATTCTTCTTAGCAAATTATCTCAGGAATGGAAGAAAAAGTATCCAAGGTATTCAGCCCTACTATGAAGCTAATTTATACCTTTCACATGAAGGCTATAACCCACCTATAGCACAAGAATATGGGGAAAGGGCCAAGGGAGAGGAAGGAAGGGGGGAGGTTAGGGTGGATGGAGGGTAATGGGTGCAGCCACATCTATGGTGTATCTTAGAATGGGTACAGGCGAAACTTACTGATTGCAGAATACAAATGTCCACATACAATAACTAAAAAAATGCCACGAAGGCTATGTTGAACATTTTGATGAGAATATTTCAGATTGTATATGAAACCAGCACATTGTACCCCTTGATTGCACTAATGTACGTGGCTATGATTTGACAATATAAATAAATAAATATGAATTTATTTACCAAAAATTATGAATTTGATGTATTAGCTTAATCATCTGAAAATGCTTACAAATTTTGTTTACTTGGTTGAATGAAACTTGTTCTCAATATGACTATATTAAATGAAGTTGCAATGTCAAAAAATCACACCTAGGGTGCATCTTGGAAGGGTGCAGGTTAAGTTTACTAAGTGTAGAGTATAAGGGTTTGAAAACAATAATTAAGATAATGCCATGAAGGCTATATTAACCAGTTCCGTGAAAATATTTCAGACTGTATATGGAACCAGCACATTGTACCTCGTGATTGCATTATTGTACTCAGCTATGTTTTAACAACAACAACAAAAAATCCTTGTTATAATATGCAGGGAGATAGTAAAGCTGGAGTTCCCATGTCATGAATGGCCTACTCACCCATCCTCCTATGACTCCTCATGTCTCCCACAAAAACCTAGAAGACACTCACTCATCAAGTAATTCAGAAATACATTAGTTGAGGGCAGTGCCAGCATCTCTGAAAAGTGCCAGAGTATTTGTTCTCTGTAGAGCAAGGGATGCTGGTGGTGGTGCCACCAGTGACATTGGTTTGATGATTCCAATTGGAATGATCCTATCTCAGGATTTCTATAAGCCTGAGAGCTAAACTTACACACCAAAAGAAAAGAGGGCATAGTTATTGCCAGAATGGTGGTCAGAATGTTCTAAGTGGTAACAAAAGTCATTTTAATGTTACATAATTGATGAGAGGTCTACGTTGAATAAACAGCCGTCTAATTCCACAGAATTTGTGTAACTCAAAAACTTCTGGGTCTAGTAAGCACATCTGTCATGAGCCACCCAAACAAAGACATGGCCCTTCACATGATACTTAGATCTGAGTTAGTTCCCAGAGCCTCTTAAATGAAGAGAAGGATAGTTACCTGAAGGGGATTCCAGATGTCCTCCTTATTTTTCCCAAGGGCACATGAAGCCCTTATGGATTGGGAAAATACTTAGAGCTTTAGGGAATTGTAGAATGTTAGCTTTGAGTTAAGGTCAAACCCTAAGAATCCAAAAAGTTGCTGAAATGAACTAATTAAATATAATGGACATAAATGAGTTTTGCAGACAGCTCAGTATGACAATAGACCCATCTTGTGGTCATTTTCCCAGGTCTTTAGCATGTAATAGGTGTGTATACACACACACACACACACACATATACACCTCTATGTACAAATATACACACATATATACATATATACACATACACACATGTATATATACACACAAAAATAGAAGAACACTGACATTAACTCATACAAAGTAATGTCTTTTATGGTAGGAGGACCAACTGGAAGCTTCTGGAATATCATATTTCTATCTAAATAGTACATTTAAGTTTACTATTTGTATAATTATAGAGATTAGTGCCACGACCAAATTCTTAAAAAGTTGCTCAGGGAAGAATACTAACATTCCTATTTAACCCCATGTGCGTGTGTGTGCGTGTGTGTGTGCACCCATATACATACATCTCCATCAACAGGAGAATGGGCGCAGCCAACCAAGCAAGGAGCAGTGCCTACTAAGATTAGACAGCCATTAGTGGACAAAGGCATCAGTGTGTTGTAGTGAATTATAAATAAGAAGAGGCATGCAATAAATAAAATCTCTTTAATTTACAGAAATAGACCAAAGCATCCAAAATAGGTGACTATATGCATGGTTGGTTTTCTAACCCATTGCAAGTAACATTTATTGCCTTCAGATGAATGCCAACTCTGGTGATATTCCTTTGCAATAGCATTATTAAATCACATTTTGTGTTTCTAGCATGTCCTGCGGGCCTCTCTGTGGCTCACTTATGAGTAGAGCAACACATTCAGTACACAGAGGAGTTGTCTACCGGTGAAATAGGAGATAGTTTGTGTTGGGACATCTCACACAGAAGATGAAATTTACAAAGAGGAGAAATAATACCCCTATGGCAAAAATTAAATTAGTTCTTAAATTTCAAATGGAAGTGTTTCCTCACCTCTGACTTCACTTACAGACCAAACATGCACCTCAATTATGGAAAATTAAAATCCTCTTCAAGGCTCATGAACTCATCAAAGATTAGAAACAAAAGATAATGTTTAAAATTGTCAATTGCCCCTACCATACACAACTGACATAATTTTTACAGGTAAAGAGTCAGCTCGGAGAAGTTAGGAAATTTTCTAAGATCACACAGCCAGTAAATGGTAGAGTCAGTATTTAAACCCATGTTTCTTGGCTCTGTCTCTTCTTGCCTCAATATTCCTCAACTATCAAAGATCTTCAAAGCTACCAAATCTTAACCAGTGTTGTTCATCAGACATTTCAGAAGCAATGTAACATGATGGTAAGGGCTTTGGAGTGTGACTGAAGTTTAAATTCTGACTCTGTCACATACTTACCTATGTCCTTGGACAAGTCAACTAACATCTGTGTATCTCAGGGTCATCTATAAACCTTACCCCACAGTGTGGCGGTGAGAATTAAATGAGATAATGTATGTCAGGCACCGAGCAAGGGACCTGGCTCATAGCAGGAACACAATGATTAGTATCTACCCATACTGTCACACTACTTCCTTGAAGGCAGACCCAGAGCCCTGAATTTTCAGCCTCAGACTAGAAAAGAGTGTTAACCAAATTATTCATCCCTCTTGACAAATGCTATATGGATGTTTCTAATCTGAGTTTTAGCAAGCCAAAATAAATCTAATTCAATCTGGAAAAGAAAAAAAAAGAACAACTTAATTAAATGATTATGTCGACTGAAGCTACTACTGGTCCAGTGGTCCAGTGGTCTCTTCACTAAAGTAAATCAACCCAACTCCTGGCACCTGACATGTAGCTTGTGCTCTCAAAATTGTTTTTCTACCACCCATTAGACAACAGTTCCCAACGTAGCTTGTTCTCACTACTCCACAGTGGCATCAGTAACTTTTTCTATTACTCATGGTAGACCAACTCTCAGGCTCTGCAAAACACTTCAGTCTACTTGGACTTTGTTTCTCATTTCACAGAATATGATGCTTACCGTATATATTCGAGTATAAGCCGAGTTTTTTCCGGCACAAAATTTGTGCCGAGTTTGGGTTTTTCGGCACAAATTTTATGCCAAAAAAACTCAGCTTATACTCCAGTATATATGGTACATATTATACTAACAGAATCACACTGATAAAGCCTATAAACTAGGAAGTATCAAGTAACTAGATACCTTGATAAGTCACATGTGTGGTCAGGAATTTGAGATAAATTGCATAAGAATATGAGGATCTGAAACCTTAGTGAATAACCTGGGGCTCCAGTGATCTAAGCCATATTAGAATATTCCCTACAAAGGGAAAGGAAAATTGCCATGCTTTTTGTCTCCACTGCCAAGAAACAATTATAATGCATGAAGAGCTTCTTTGGATTTTGGAGACAGCATACACGGTATGCTGCTATACCAACCTCAACCTCAACCGACACCCTTGGCCTCATGGAGAGAGAGCTCCTAGGGACCAGCTGCCTGAGGAAGGACAGATTGCTGCTGCATTACTACTCAACTCAAGTGGGCTTTCAGGGAACCATACAATGTAAAATCCCACCAGTGACAAGTTTAAAATGCCCACCTGGATCAACAGAGTCTTTCAAATAAGATGCCTAGAAGGTTAGACATGAAGAGTATGGAGAAAGGATACACCTCTCGGAATGGGCCCAGAGTGTGAAAATACTTGTGCTCCATATGATAATTACCAGCATGCCACCTCTCTGCATAAGAGGTCCCCAGCAATAATGGTTGAAAAGATAACGCAATCTGCACATGTCAGTCAGCTTCCCTTTCCCAGATAACCCAATACTTAATACATTTATAAACAAAACAGCCATAGTGGCAAGAACAGAGCTTTGAGATATTTTAACAATATGTACCTATATACTTGAGTATAAGCCGAGTCCCGAATTTGTCTCGGACTCGGCACAAATTTTGTGCCGAAAAAACTTGGCTTATACTCGAGTATATACGGTACTTATCCTCACCTAGGATAATCTCATTGCTAAGAAACAAGCTTGCAAATAGAAACTGACACTGAACTTCCAAGAAAGCACCACATCTCTAGAGACCAGTCAACTACTAATAGCAATTAATTTCATTGAAACTTCTCATCATGTGAGACCAGCAAATCATTCTTACCAAATAGACTCTTTCTGTAGATCCAGATTTGCTTCCCACATTTTCCATCCTCCTGACATAAATTCTATCACCTGCATATTTACCAAACGTGTCCTTTTATTGTCATGATTTCACATATACCATGTTTTTAACAACAAATTTTAAAGTGAAATAATTAAGAATAGATATTGTTCGTGGGACTTACTGGTCTAACAGGTACTTCATCACCCAGAAGAAACTGTTTGTTAAAAATGGGGAATGAGTTAACTAAAGACCGATCCCTCACTCTATCCAAAAGACAATACTTTGTAAGGCTGTGATGCAAACCCAGTAGATGTAAAATTGCACTGAACCAGCCATCCAGGTATGGTTCCATAATTTCCATAGCCAGAATAAATAGCTCCACAAACCAAGCTTTGGAAGAAGGCACATCTTACTTTTACAACTAGTTGCAAAAATAGCTTACAAAATCTCTGTCTCATCCCTACTACTCTTGGACTCTTTTGGTTTAGGGATTCTCCATTACCAAAAATAATACCTTCATTAAGGGACACAAGGTATCGTTCAATTGGAAAGTTAAAAAAACCCTTCTATTTGGGCATTTATAACTCCTATTACTCCTAATACCACTAGATGAATAGTTTTGTTTTGTTTTGTTTTTAAGGGAGGGAGTACAGATGTAATGTTGTTGGCTAGAGTCATTCCTCCTAATTTTCGGTGAAGAATAAGGGTGCTGCTACACAACAGAGAAGGAAAGAAAATGAACAGATCCCCTGGAGTGCCTCTTGGTCCTGCCCTACCCTGGGCTACAGAACACTAGAACCCTGCCATTCAGGCAATACCACAAACAGTAGATCCCCCGGAAACGAAGGCTTGCATCCCCTACCACACAAAAAAACAAGACCAGCTGAGGTTCTGGCTGAAGGGAAAGAAAACATGAAGTGCATGATGGGAAAGGGAATAAAAACACAGCAACAAGGGATTCATAACTAGTTGAAGAAACAAAAGCTGTATCATCTACCTATAGTTTCTTCCTTGCTTTTTCATAAATACATTTATAAATTTTATGTAATTTCTTTGCCCCCTCCCATTGCACTAAAAGTTTTGTCTGGGATATTTTGATAATGGCTAATTTTATATTTTAGTCTACAAGTTAGAGAATGTCAAAACAGGGTTACAATACAACTAGAAAAAAAGTGTATGCCACTCAGAGAGGCAGAATTTAGACTCAAATGAATTAACTTAGGGGGCTCTGGGTTGTCACTTTAGAAGATATTATCTGCATGTGTTCACTTTTATTTTAAATTATAGTTGCTTTATGCTAGGGAAGAGCATTTTTATGTCCTCTAACAGTTTAGTATAGCATGTGTTTATTGATATTGGGTAGCCAAAGAACACAGGGGCATACCTCATATTTCTGGCCAATCAGAAAAGAGCAATGTAAGAACAGCAGCTCTGCCTGAAGCTTCCATTTTTCCTATTGGCACTTCAGGCAGGAGTGGCTATTTCTCATTGTTCATAAAGCTCTGCTCTAAATCAGAAATAGCACTGGTAAGGAACAATGACTATAGCAACAGTATCATCGAGGATTACCCAGCAACTTTGGCAGTTTTCTCATCAGACAAGCCAAGGAACATGACTTTGGGTAATTCTATTAGATACCTAACACCCTTTATAATTGATTTGGTTATTGCTCAGTTTAGGCCAAGGTCAATTTTTTATGGCTTTTAAATAAAGATAATTGTGATTTAGTTAGGGTCCTAGAAGGAAACAAGATAACTGTGATTCAGTTAGGGTCCTAAAAGGAAACAAATGATACAGTTAAGGGGTCTCCGAGAAGACTTTAACAAAGGTTCTGTACGAAGTGTTAAAGGAAACTAACACAGGTTGGTACAGGACCCTGGGACTAGCCATAAGAAATATCTTACGCCAGAAGGAGCGAGGGGACAAAGCACCTGCTAGAACCCAGAGAGAATGGCTATTGAGAGAATCACCCCAGGGAGCTGCGCCCCTCATAACAAGCTGGTAGTGAGAGAGGAAGGTAAATAAACATACCAATCTCACTCTCCTCCCACCCTCTCACCTCCTGCCAACATATTTCATTTGCCAAAGCTAAATAGAATCCAGAGGGTAAGACATTTCAATGCTGTAATCCATAAGGTCAACATCTAGGAAACAGAACAGGTGGAAGACGAGTGGAGATTAAATTTGGAGGGAAAAACAGAAACTATTTTAGCACACTTTGACAAATACATCTTCTCATTAGACATTTTAGTTCACTTTCAGGCTTATGTGGCCCTGGTTATTGGGGTTAAGTTATTAAGATTCACTACATTATTTGATAATGCCACAAAAATGGTCCTGAAGATTACACAAGAATATTTAGGGCTGAGGAGTACTTCAAGTCTCTCATTCCTTTAATCTCTATTAAATATCCAACTAATCCAGTAAACAATCCCTAATATCCTTGCAGTTTTGAGTATAAAAATGCAAATAAGTCAAAATAAAATTCACTTTATTCAAATCTGTACGTACTCAAGCAAAAGAAAAAAATAAATTTGAAATCATCCTGTCTTCTCTTTTTTTGCTTCTCTCTCATCCAGTCTACCAGAAAGTCTTGGTGTCTTGATATCCAAGATATCTTGGATATCTTGATATCCAAAACATATCCCACATAATACACTTTTCCCCATATTTACTGCTACCACAGTAATCCAAACTAACATCATTGCTCATGTAATCTTTTCAAGGACAAAAAAAGTAAAATTGTTCGTTGACATTGTGGCAATTCTATAAACCACTATTATAATTCATTTTCATAACAACAATCGTTATCCAAAATCATATTGTTCATTTATTGTTGACTTATTATCTGCCCCTCTCACAAGATGTTAACATGAGGTTCAGAGTTGACTGTTTATTAATGGATGTTTTCCAGACCTAAAGACAGTGTCTGATGAATAGTAAGTACTATTGAGATTACTAATACTCATTATACTATATTTCAATCAATTTGTAGACAGTTGATCTGAGTGTGTTTGGTGTAGATATTTTTGAGAGGGAGGATGCAGATTGAAATTCTTCATGTTCATTGATTTTTGTTGGCATTCAATTTGTATATAAATTATAAAAGAGAAATCAGTTCTATCAAATTATATTCATGACATAATCTAAAGGCAACCAATTATTTACATTTTAAGAGGTTAAACTAACGATGCTCTCTTTTTTTTATGTTGCCCAACAGGCTATTTTGGTCTTCAGCATTAAAATGCAAAAATTAATTAAATTAATTATCTAAAGTACATACTAAGGAGTGACAGGACATTAATGATACTACATGTTCTTATGAAAACAAAATTGAAAACTTCATCAAAAATTTACTAATTGACCTCTAACAATAATTTGTTGCGCCAAAAACGCTGGGTAATAAGACCTCAAGGAATCTCAAGGACGTCAAAATCTATGCAAGTTCAAAATCAATAAAGTTAAATACAATCAAAGGTAAGAAATGATGTAGTACAGTAGTCCCCCTTATCCACAGGAGATACAAGATTCCCAGCTGCTGCCTGAAACTGTGGATAGTACCCAACCCCATATATACAGCAGTCCCTCAGTACCATAGTGGGCTGATTTGAGAACCCCCAAATACCAAAATCTACAGATGCTGCATCCCTGCTATAAAATAGCATAATATTTGCATATAATCTAAACATATCCTCCCATGTACTTTAATTATCTCTGGATTATTTATAATACCTATTATAAAGCATATGCTACATAAATAGCTGTTTTACTGTATTTTTACTTGTATGATTTTTATTGTTGTCTTGTTATTTTTAATTGGTTTTTTATTTTGTTTGTTTTGTTTTTCAAATATTTTCAGTCTTCCATAGTTGAATACCTTGATATGGAACCTGTGGATGAGGAACCCTTACTATGCTTCACTATACCTGCACACCACTGCTCAAGTTTATAAACTAGGCACAGTAAGAGATTAACAACAATAACTAATAATAAAAGAGAATAATTATAACAAAGTATAACAAAAGTTTATTAATATTGTGTCTTTCTCACTCTCAAAATATCTTTTTCTTTTGTACTCACCTATTTTCAGATTGCAGTTGACGGCAGGTAACTGAAACCACAAAAAGTAAAACAACAGATAAGAGGAGATAACTGTAATATCACAAACAAAAACGTGAGAACTCAAAAGAGAGGGTGAAACTCTTTTTTTGTAAGGTTCAAGCAGTCCTCAAAAGTTGCACCTGAGCTAAGCATCTAGCCCACAGTCTAGGTGGGGCCTGGTTAAAGGAGCTTTTGCTATGCTAAAGGGTTTGGGTTTCCCACTGCACTCAAGGCAATTGCTGACAGATTTTAGCTGGGCAACAAAAACATGAGCAGGTCATTTTTGTTTTAGGTAAATTAGCTTGAAAGAATTGCCGAAGGTCAATTAGACTGAGAAGGGAGCAGAAGCAAAGAGATCAGCTAAAAGGTTACTGCCATTTGAGGGGTGAGAGATAACCAGAACAGAGATCACCACCTCTCCATGAGGTGACAGTAAAACAAAAGGCAAATTTTTCCTCTAATGTTTAGGTCAAATAGCATATAGGCTATGAACTACTTTTCTCCTCCTAGCATTGAAACAAAGAGACTTATTTTTCTCGACCACCTCTGGAAGTAAGGTAAATAAAACTCAGCAAGTAAAAATTGAAAAATTATTTTAATTTTCCCTTCTGCAGTCTTTTTTCTTTCAGGCATGAGGAAATCATATTTGCTAAAAATCTCCATATAAAACATTTATTGCTTAATTTGGATATCTCATATGTGGCACTACATATTCTTATGAAAACAAAATTGAAAATTTCATCAAAAAATTACATGGCAATTACATGGCATTATGGAAAAATGATTCCAAAAATAAAAGGGATAAAGTGATGAAATCAGCCCACTTCTCCAGTCATCTAGGAAAGTATAAACAGAATCCAACTTGCCTGGCCAGACAGAAGATCTCTCAGAACATCTTGCTGCTGATGATATTGTGGAATCTTCCTACTTTGTAACCTTTGTCTCTCTGTTTCTCAGGACAGCACACTTAGTATGTCATGAGTTATTTTTCTCTTCTGAATTCTTCCCTGTCTAACCTTTTCCCCCACTAATACATATGCCTTCACTCCTAAAATCCTATCACTCAGCGTCATCCACACACATTGACTTTCTTCAACAGCCTGTGCTCATCACACCTTCCCCGCACCAGAGAATCAGCTAAGTACCCTGATCTTTGTGTACATATGGACCTGGTTGCTTTATAGTCTGTGATTCTTTTCTAGTACAAGTTACTAAACACTCCAAACCATCCTGAATATAGGTAATAATATATCTAACTAATAAAATTGTTAAAAATATACACAATAGAAGGGGGGAGAAAAACCAAAGCATTTTGATTTAAGCATTTATTCTTAGGATTACTCCTCACAGACCCTATCATAAAAAGTTGATACTAGGTCTCCATCTGGTGGCCAAAACTTATTTTTAAACACTAAAGGATCTCTATTTCAGTCTATCTTCCTGAGAGTGACTTAGTAACAATAAAGTACAATATGGATTACTCTAAAAGGAATGTACAAACTAATTAATAATTCAGAGAACCAAGTTTAATAATTCACAATTTAAAGACAACTTAAAAATGTCTAGCATTCTTAAAAATAGAGCCCAATCTCATAGATAAAAACAAACAAAACGAAGATGTATTCTAAATTATGCACAGAAATTTTTTCATAGTCAAAAACTGCATTATATTTGGTAATATTAATATTTCATCGATTTCCTTAAGTGTAAGGGTTCCAGAGAACAAGACAAGCAAATTTCTTCCCTTCAGTGGGCCTACATGCTTATGGTTAGAGATAAATGATGTCAGTTGTTCTTCAATTCTTTGAAGAGGATGGAAAGTTATGTAGGTGATAAAATGCTAAAGAAAATGGTTAGAATTGGCATCTATAATAATACCATATTCAAACAAGAGACTTAAATTAAGTAAAATGATAGACTCATTGGATTCCTGAGAAAAAGCATGTGGGACCAAGGAATGCTGTGTACAAAGAGTCTAAGGTGGAAAAATGTTTAAAGTAGGTGGAACCATGTGGCTAGAGAAAAGTGTTTAATGAGAACAGTGAGAGAAAGTAAGGAGACATAGTGAGGGGCCAGATCATGCAAGGATTTGCAGGTCATATAAGGATTCTGCATTTTATTCTAAATGTGGAGGGCAGCGATGGGAGGCATGGGCCGCCATGATCACATTTGGGTTTTGGTAGGCTCACTCTGATAGTTCTATGAGGAAGCTGTGTGTGTGCAGAGGGGCGGGGCAAAGTAGCAGGGAGACCAGCTAGAAGTGTGTTGCCGAAACACAAGGAGGATGTGGTGGGGACTTAGATTCTGACGGCAGCAGTGGAAGGGGTAAAAGAGATCTGTGTTCTAAAGACCATGTCAATAAGGATGTCTGTAAAATAGGAGAGAAAAATGGCGAACACTAAAGTGTTTTTCATGATGACCAGGTGAAGAGGAAGCCAATTACAGAAAGGTGGAGAAAACTGGGAAAAGAGCAGTTTTAGGAGAGGAAAATGAGTTTGAGAGGTAAGTTTGAATTGCCTAGTAGGCACCAACGTGAAAATGCCAAAGACATAATAGAATGTACAGATCTGTGGGGGGGAAATAATAGAGATATAAATCCCAAACAACTGTTTTGTGCTTTGTGTTTGTCGATGGGAAAATGTGGATGACGTCTTCAATATAATCTACCAGAAAGAGTCAAACACATGTCAAATTGCTGGCAGAATAATTTAGAACTTGTGAGTAAATTTTACAATTTAGCAATCAGGGCCTCTCCTATGTGCTGACCCAAAATCCCAGGCATTATGATGTACAAAGAAAATAAAAGGTTTTCTCACTGCACAGACACGTTTAGTACTGTTGTAGTGATAAGGCAAATGGATTTTAAAAAATTTAGCAGGAAACAAGCATTCACTCAACGTGTGAGTATGAGCCAAATAGAAGAAAGTAATCAGTGAAGACAGCTAAGAGATGTGTAAAGCAATAAAGGACAGAGGATGATGACATATGCAGAAAGGTAAATTACACAACAAAGTTTAATTTTTTTCAAAAATATATTTAATAATTCATTTCCTATTTAGGAAAGTTATTTCAAATACTAAACCACACGATTAACATCTCAATTATGCAAAATAGTCAAGCGAAGAGATACTCTAGATAGGTGAATTTTTTAATGACTAAAAATTTATATTTCTAGACTTGACCATATTTGTTGCTTTGGCTGTCACATGTTGTAAACTTTTATGTACTGATAGAATATTACTACCAGTTGCAACATGATAAAGGCTATAATCTGCACAATAAGAATCTATCTGTACTGTGTAGTAATTTCAGATCAAGTCAAGTCAATCTTAGGTAAAGTTGGCTGACTGAAGAATGATATATTGTGCATAATATAGTTCCTACTGCATGTTACATATCAAGGCCAACAATCATTTGTGCAATTTGTATTATATGCTGATCCCTATATTTGGAAGTCCCCAATCTTTTTGGCACCAGATTCATAGAAGACAAAATTTCCATATATGGGGGTAAGGGTGGGGATTAGATCTTTATAAAGAGCTCACAACCTAAATCTCCTTGCATAAGCAGTGTACAGTAGGATTCACACCCCTACGAGAATCTAATGCCACCCTTGATCTGACAGGATGCAGAGTTCAGGCATGATGTGAGTGATGGGGAATGGCGGTAAATACAGATGAAGCTCTGCTTTCTCACTCACACTTCACTTCCTACTATGCAGCTGGTTCCTAAGACACCAAAGATGAGAATGATAGGGAGTAGCTATAAATATAGATTGAAGTCTGAATATTGGGGGTTGGGGACCACAGCCTATATTAACTATTAATAATTGAGGTGAGTAAAATAATATCTATCCTCACATAACACATAATCAGATACATAGGTCACTATGAAAATTTTAAGATATACTGTTATGGTCCATTACTTCCCTTCCAGGAAACACAGTCAACAGAATTCTGATTCACCTGTGCAAGTTTCAACCTGCTTGGCTTATTGATGCTGCTAGGAGAGCTTCGTTTGTTTCCACATGTGTGGATTTTACATTTCTTGATTTTTGTCTCAAAACTTTTCTCATGACCACATATTATCAGCAAATAAATTATATTACATTCTCAGAATCACCTGGAGTTGAATAAGTATAGTACCTCAAATAAAAAGTGTTTGTGAATAAATTTAACTACAGCTGGAATGGCCAAGAAATAGTACATCAAATGTAGGCATCAGAGACCTAGAAAGGCTGGTCCCCAGCACACTGGTGTGCTATGACAGGATCTTAAGAGTGCCACAAAAATTTTTAAAGATCATTATTTTCAAAAGAAGTTCAAAGCAAAGTATATTCCTTTTTTTTTTTTTTACTTTTTTGATTGATATATTTTAAGTGTGCCTCAGAAATTAAACTATAGGTTCAAGTGAGCCATGAGATAAAAAATAAAAGTTGAAAAACACTGCCCTAGAAGATGCCCCAGGCCCATCCCTTAAAATCATTCTTCCCTTTTGTAGCTCTAAGAGTGTGATGGGAGCCTGGATTTCTGAACTGTCTTTAGGGTCTTTCTCCCATTGTCTTGATGATCCCTTTTATCAGTACTTCTTCCTTGGAAAATGGTAGCTGAGCCAAATCCTGTTTCTTCTCCTAAGAAGCCTACATAATAGCTGTTTTCCAAATCTTTTCACTGTTCTTCTCTCAGTCATAAATTTATTTTTTAAGTCATTGCACTGTGGTTCAAATACCACTCTCAAAGGTGTATCATAAACCTTGGCAGCACCTACATGGTGCTAATTCTGCAGGTGCACAGGATGCAAGAGCTATGAGGACATGGCTTTCTTCACCTAGGTTTCTTAGGATGTTGAAGGCAACAGCCTGTGCGCCCAGGCAGAGACTTGTTGCAGGCTGGAGCCACCAAAAAGAATCCTAACTAGGCCAATGCCAAGTTGGAAATATGATGTAACAGCTGTTGCAGAACATCTCTACCAGGACAATGCCTCCTGGAGCCAGAGGGGTAGGACCATCACCAATAGGAGTACGATAGAGCTACCTGTATGCAACACCAGCCTGGGTGATCTCCAGCCATGAGATGCTAACCCAAGAGAGCTGAAGTGTAGGGTGAGGCCAGTAAAGCCATGGGAGGTATTGCCTAGTGTACTCCCTAAGTTAGGGGGCCAACTTCCACACTAGTTTACCCAGACATTGAGTCAAATGAGATTAATCTCCAGCTTTAAGACTTAACATTGTTTTCTTTCTTCATTTTGAGATGAAAAAGAAACTTTTTATCTGAGGAATGAGAGCCTCCCCTAAAATTATCAGGCCCAAAGAGGCACTGGAATGAGACAGCAGCCATGTCCCACTGTGAATCTCCTTCCTTTGAGCTAAGTAAGTCTCTCATGAAGCTGCTTGCTATGTGGACTCTTGATGCCACAGTAGCTACCAATTGACATAACAATGCCACAAACTGAACACCATAACTCATACATTTGTAGTTAGACAATGTATAGCCAAACACTAGTTAAGGTCTTTTTTGTAAATCAGTAATAATTCCTGACAAATAACTTTGTATTGGCCCACTCTTTGTCCCCCTTTTTACCTTTAAAAACCTGCTTATAACAAAGGCCTAATGATGCACTTCCCAAGGTAACTTGCAAGTTTTTCCCAGGTAGCTGTCTTCACCTTGGCTCAAATAAATTCTTTAAAATTATATTTTGTGCCTAAGTTTCTTCCTCTATGTCAACAAGACTTACTTGAGATGTTTGCCCTTCCTTGTTCCTTGATGCTCCCTTCTAGAATGGGAATGTTTATATTATACCTGTCCAAACAAGGCATTTTAGAAGTCAATAACTTGATTTAATAGGCATACAGCTGGAGGCAAATTCATCTCAGGATAAACTGTGCCTTGAATCTCAGATGAGACTCTGAACATTTGACTTTTGAATTGGTGGTATTATGAACATTGAGTCTATTGGCATGTAACGAATATATTTTCCATGTAAAAAGAACATGAATTTGAGAGGGCAAAGGGAAAATGCTATGGTTTGAATATGTCCCCCAAGTTTCATGTGTTGGCATCTTCATCCCCAAATCCCACATGTTGATTGAGGTGGAGCTTTTGGAAGGTAATTAATTAGGTTTAGGTAGGATTATCAGGCTGTGGCCTCCATGATGGGAATGGTAACTTAATACAGGCACAGTTGCTCATGCTTATGTATTCCCAGTGCTTTGGAAAACTGAGGCAGGAAAATTGCTTGACCCCAGGAGTCTGAGGTTGCAGTGAGCTAGAACTGAACTATTACACTCCAGCCTGGGTGACAGAGCCAGACCATATCTCTAAAAATAAAAATATCAAGAGAAACCTCCTGAGGACATACACACTCTTGAGCTCTCCCCATGTGATGCCGTCTGCCATGATGCAGCAAGACAACACACATAAGAAGCCAGAGTCATGCTCTTGGACTTCCCAGCCCCAGAACCATGAGCTAAATAAGATTTTTTTTCTTTATAAATTACCCAAACTGTAGTATTATTAGAGCAGCAGAAAAATGACTAGGATATACATATGAGATCATGCAGCATTTGTCTTCTGGTGTCTAGCTTATCACACTTAGTACAATGCAATATACTATAGTATATCCCAGGTTCATGCTATCAGGATCTTCTTCTATGACTCGACTAATATTCCATTTTGTGCATCACATTTTCTTTATTCACTCATTCATCAATGTATATTTATGTTGTTTCCAACCTCTTCTAGCTATTGTGAATAATGCTACAATGAACATAGGGGTGAAGATTTCTCTTCAATATACTGTATTCACTTCCTTTGGTTGTATACTGAAACTGCTATATATAAGACAGTTCTATTTAATTTTTTGAACAGCTTCCATATTGCGTTCCATAATGACTGTACCAATTTAGATTCCCACCAACAGTGTATAAGGGTCTACTTTTCTCTACATCCTTGCCAACACTTGTAATCTTTTGTCTTTTTTGATGATAGTTATTCCAACAGGTGTGAGATATCTCATTCTGGCTTTGATTTGCATTTCCCTTGTGATTAGTGATTAGGTAAATCTGAGGATAAAGAGAAGAGTAGGAAAAGGACAGAGACAAGAAGAGTTATGGAAACAGGAAAAGAGAAATGGTAAGAGACAGATGAGACAGATGTGACAGAGAGAAAAAGTAAAAAAACACCTCAAACATAAAATAAATAGTAATGAAGTATGAAAATTAACCAAGTAGCCACCTCATAAATAACAGTAACAATAGATCCAAAAATACTTACAGCAATTTTGAAGGGCAAAGCTGAAGGCTATACGGCAGTTATTAACATTATAAAGTTAGAGCAGTTAATTCAATCTGGTAAATGCAAAAAAAGGTGTAGGGATCAAGGTAAGAGAAAAGACAGTTCAGTAATAGATTCATATATATGCAGCCAGTCAACTGCATTTTACTATCATGCAACAGGGAAAGGATGGACTTTTCAATACATTGTACTGATCACACAAAAATATGAATTCATACGAATTCATGCGAAAATACGAATTTTGACCTCTAGATCACAACATACCATATATACTCGAGTATAAGCCGAGTTTTTTTGGCACAAAATTTGTGCCGAGTTCGGGTTTTTCAGCACAAATTTTGTGCCGAAAAAACTCGGCTTATACTCGGGTATATACAGTACTAAACAACATTATTTCAGATCTGTATGTTAAAGGTAATATGTAAACTTTTTAGGAAATCTCTAAACAACATTTGTGGTCACAGAATACTCAAATATATCTTAAAGTGCTGACAATAACTAAATTGTTTGGTTTTAACATCTGAAGAAAGAACTGCTGGTCAGGAAAACAGGCTAATAGAAATTATTCAGGGGGGAGACAAGATGGCGGACTGAAGCCAGCTTTTCACAGAGTCTCCCATCCAGAAGGAGAGTTAAAGGATGGAAATTTAGTAAGTAACCTGGAGGATTCGAGCTATACCAGGAGAGAAGGTTGGAGATCGCACATCAACACCACTGAGGCGAGCTGAGACCACAGGGACGCAAACAAAAGGTACAAAATCCATCACCAAGCGGACGGGAGTCTCCCCTCCCCCCAC
>CAUYPK010044884.1:0-51867 GCA_963574355.1 Loris lydekkerianus
GAAGTTGAAGTATTCTTAAGGGGCATCCCTAAATGGGGAATGAGACACATATTTATGTATACCAACTACTGTATGTTAGAAACTGAGGTGGCACCCCAGAAATCTCCTGGCTGGATATTTGTACCAGAATGTTTATTGCAGTTCAATCTTCATTTCTTAAAGGATTTCCCATTCTTTGGATGTAAGATGGTAGCAGTTTACATGCCTATAGAATATTGATCTACCAAGTGCTCAATCTTTCCTAACAATCCAGAAGATTGGTTTTCTAAATAATTTGACATCAAAACCCAGCTGATTAGTTTTTTGGCCTGCACAATACCGTATCACTCCATCTGATGGGACAACAGGCATTACACCAACAACCTCAACCAGACACGTGCCCCTGCCTGCCTTTCCTGCCTTTGTCCTGAACTCCTAACGGTGTCACTCTGACATTACAGAGGCTGTATGGGGTCAGGCTAGTTAGCCCTTCTTGTTGGCAGTGTGTGTCTGCAAAAGGTTTTATTTTATGAGAAGTGGGGGCTATTGAATGATAAAATGTAGTTCAGATGTGAGGATAAATGTAATATGCAATCTGCTTGTAAATCCCAGTGACGCATGACCAGTAGGAAAAAGCAGCACTAAACCATTTTGAACAGAAATCATTTGTGGTTTTTAAAAAAAAAAAAAAAAAAAGACAGCCTTTCCTGTCACGTCCTACCTCAAATGGTTAGTGGGTCTCTGACACCCAAAGACTGAGAGCTCCTTTGTGCCCCAGAGCTTATGCCCAGCAGCCCTGCAGCTGTCATCATGCCACAAAATGAATATAGTGGATTATACCATAAACACTATGGATATCATTTGGATTACCCTGAGAAAAGGAGAAAAAAGAAAAGTCAGAGGTTCATGAGTGCTCAAAGAAGGCAAAGAAGATGCCTGTTCCCAGGGCCAAGTTCTACCACAAATACGCCATGCTGAGAAAACACAAATAAAAAGGACCATCAAGACGCATGATCAGAGAAACACCGAACTAAAGGATGATGATGAGAAGACTCCACAGGGAGCAGAAGCTACTATCTGCTGGACAGGGAGGGACACTACTGAGCCAAAGTACTTTCCAGTGTGATTAAACAAAAACCCAAAGGAGAAGTGGGAAAATGGGAAGTCACTTCACCCAATGTCCAGGGAGAAATAGGTGTATTAAAAGTTATTTGAACAGGAAAGAGAAAGACGGAGGCTGGTTGCTAAAGGGTGCTTTGTTGGTGATGGTTTTAGAAGAAAACCACCTAAAAATGAAAGATTCGTGATGCCAATGGACCTACATTGCAAGAAGGCCCACGTAACAGGGCCTGAACTGAAAGCCACCTTTTTTTCTGATAATTCTCAGTGTAAAGAAGAGTCCCTTATCCCCGTGATATACAACTTTGGGTGCTATTAACAGAGTCTGCCATAGAGGTCAATGTGAGGGAGCTGGGCCTCTGGACATAAAGCAGCAGAATTATTTGAGGGAAATATGCCCAGGTTACCAACAATCCTGAAAATGACAGAAGCATCAATGCAGGCTTGCTGGTTTGATAGCCATTTCATACTTGAAGACTATACAAGAAGAAAAGCAACACTGGGATGTTTCTGATCACTACCAAACAGCCTTACATGTCTGCAGTCATCAAGAGAACCATGTATGAAACCGTACAAAACATTACAATGGTCTAGTTAAAAAGATAATAGTCAAAACATTTAACTCAGAAAACTCTTTAAAAGTCAAGATTGAGAGAATATTTAAGTCATAATCATTGATTTTTTTACCCCTCCCCCCAAAAAAAAAAACCATCTATAATGCTTTTTTTTTTAATGCCAGGCACCAATGCAAAGTGATTTAGGAGGATTATTTTATATGGTCTTTATGAATTTATTTGTAAGTCTTGTTATTATCCATTTTTACAAGGGAGGAAACTGAGGCTTAGTGTGCTTCTCAAACTTACTGTCTCTGTGACCCTAGCAGCTATGAGAGCCAAGGCTTGAGGTAGGTGCTACTAGTACACCCAGTCCCCTGATGTTCTCCACCTAGCAGGACAATCTGCCCAAGAGAGTTGTATACGGTTGATAAAGTCATATATGAAAATTGGAAAAAGTTACATCATATAAAAGAAGCCAACAAATATTACATCTACTTCTTATAGATTCTAAAACAGTTAAATGCATCTGTAAAAAACATAACTGACTGTCCACATTGTGAAAACTTGAAATTCAAGTTGAAGATGTGGTAGGTTCCATATTTACTTCATGTTACAATTTAAAATATCCTCTATATTATATGTAATTACTATATATCATAATTACAAATATATATCAAATTATGTAAAATAATAATCACTGACTTCATGGGATATTGTTATTATTTATGATAATTGCATGTATACTATAAAGATACCCTATTATTAAATCAATACTTCACATTTTACTTTTTTCTTATATCTTAGGTTATTCAGCTACCTGATGCTTTTTTCCCCCAACAATTACATTTTCCTGTACTCCCTAAAGATGGAGAGCAGGCAGATAATACATTAGCAAATAGTAATGAACACCAGGGCTTTTCCCTCCTCATTATCTTTATGTTATTTCTGATTCCTTTGATAATTTGAGAGAATAAAGGAAGCTTGGATGTTCTTTCAAAATCACATCAAAACCAATCATTTTGAAAATGGAATAATCACTTTTATGATATGGGAGTTAATTCTAGATTTAGAGAAGTAAACTAAACCTAACTGAATTTATCTTAAAGTTCATGGTCATAATTAGGAAGACCAATTTACTATACATAGGGAAAGTTGTGAAAAATTAGTACAAGCGGTTTATTAACACAGACACTGCTTATCTATTTAACTCAGTCTTTTCTGGAAGCAACAAGGAGGAAGAAACAAAGATGACATTTGAGAAATCGAAAGAGAGTTCTAGAAGTCAGAAACACGGGACCACTGGCAGGTACTGCGATGGGACCCAGCAGCTGCCGGGAGGTAAAGGGAGGGGCGAGGCCCCGAGGATGTGGCATCTGCAGTGGACCACAGCTGCTCACCTCCAGGGGGTCTGTGCTGTCTAGGAACGCTGGACCAAAGGCACAGGGTCTTGAAGTTTCATACAGAAGCAGAACTTCCAGATGTTTCACGTGAAATTTCCTCATATTTGGAACATGGTGCAGGCCCCAAACAACCACCACCAAACCCTACCACCGAGACTGGGAACCTGCACCCAGGAGGAACCGTGTGACCCCTGTGTTGGCTTTGTCCTGTAACTTAAGCACCAAGTCTGGGCTAAGTACCCCGCCCAGGGTCAGACCATTAGAAAGGGACAATCTGGAGTGGAGCCCAAGTCTCCTCTCAGCCTCGTGCTCTCCATATTGATGTCACAGCCCCCACAAAAGACAGCTGATGAGGCTCTGTCGGCAGCTCTTCCTCTGGGACATCCTGGCAAGCCCTGACCAGGCCTCCGCTGAGGAATGAGCAGAAAGCCGGTAGGGGACATGGATGGCACGGCGCTGAGCTCTCCTCGGACCGTCAGCCACGGCTGTACTAGTTCTGCCTTTAAAACCGCAATTACTCCTCAGGGACAGGATTTTAGCAGCAATAAAGGGGATTCTACTTAGGTGATTTATCCTTAAGTAAATCAAGAACTAGACTTAAGAGAATCACAGCTGAGCATCATTGAAAGACTTCTGGGGGAGGGGCAGGTGACCCACGAAGGTTATTTTCACTAAGCCATCTTGATGACATTTTTCTTCTCAAAGTACTTTTCAAAATTGTTTTAAAACACTGATTCTTGTCTGTAATTCAAGTGAATGAAAATTCATACCTCTGTTGAACCTTGAGTTGCAATATTTCTAAGCACTTGGAGAGCCGTAAATTCTAATCAGGAACATCTCACATCCTGAAATTCTCTAAAGGAAAGTGTTTTGATTCTTCATATATATATTGAGCCTAATTTTCTTGCCACTGGACCTTGGCCTCATCCAAAGAAAACCCATAAACTCATGGGCTGGATATATTATTCATGTTTCCCAAGTACATTAAAATAAATTCTAAATTATTAAGAAAAATAAAGTCTCTGCTCACATCATCCAAAAATCACCTTTTATAACATCAATCTTTGAGAAACCCTGGCTTAAAATAAAGCTTTTAGAAATCTAATTTCCCATAATTTCCCGATTCTTGATAATAATTATAATTATTGAAATATCAAGAGTAATAGGGAAATAGGTGAATTTTATTATATTAATGCAAATATTGAGCATAATAGCAAAAACACATGCTGTTTAACACATGAGACATTTTCATTATGATTATATGAGGTAACTATTATTAGCTCCATGGTACAGATGAGGAAATTGAGGCACAGGGAAGATAAGTGGCCCAAGGTTATTAACCCAGTCAGAAGCAGAGGACTTGCTTTCTCATATATGCCATGGTGAAAAGCTATCCCATGAGGAAGTTGGAGTCCTGGAAGTCCACATAAATTTATGTCCTGTCCTTGAGGCTCTCCTCAGGTCACACCAACTGTAAGGACAAGAACATTCAGGGTCATGTTAAATTTGGAGCACTGATTATCCCTGAGGCCATTGTGAAGTTGTGGGGGAAAGTACCATAGTGGAGATAAAGTCTGCTTCTTAATTGGCTAGGAGGAATTCTCTGTGCAATTTCAAGACTATTCCTTTCAATTTCTAAATGGGATCCTGATGAGATGTGCAGGGCTGCCCAAGATCTATGTGGATGCTGCTGCACGCTTAGGAGAAGAAGAGAAAAGTAAAGGGGCAGTCAGGGGTAATTCTGCAAAGGGTCGGACCAGATTTAAGTCATCCTCATGTAGCAAACTCTTATTTTGTCCTCTTGGTAACCCTGGGAGGTGGGTGTTATCATTCTTACTTAACATAGAAGGAAACTGAGGTTCAGGGAAGTTAAGCCACTTGACCAAGTTCAATTGTGCTGGTAAATAAGAGACCCAGACAGCAAAACCCCAGATCTGTGGGAACAAGATCTCCACAACAGCAGGAGAGAAAAACAGACACCGAAATACTCTAGATTTCAACTGTCAGTGAAAATTCAAAACCACTATTGAGCATGTGGGTTTCAAAGGTATTTTCACTGGACTGTTAAGTTTTAAATCTGCAGGTAAGTGGTCTTGATCTGTATTCAGAGAGAAGCAAAGAAAATAAACATTTGACATTATTGGGACTAGGAACTATGGCATTAAGGGACATGGAACACTGGTTCTAGATTTTTTGGGGGAACCTGCCCCTCACCATCCAAGTACCCAGATTTACAAACTGTCATCACCTACAAAACCAGAGCAGAAGCCCAACTCAAGCATCTAATCACAAATGTCAAATTTCAAAATAGCGAGTGCATCTACCTCCATTTCTGCCCAGCCCAACAATGTGAAAGGAGAAATCTGAGGTTCATAAACTCAAAGACAAATAGAAACTCTGGTTTATTAGTCCAGAATTATCTACTTTCTTCTTTCAGGTTATAGAGTAGGGATTATAAAAATAGTTAAGGGCTCTGGAGTCAGATGAACCAGGGCTTAAGTGGTGACAATAATTCATGACTATGAGTAAGTTATCCAACCTTGCATACACATAAATTTCTTCATTAACAAGCTATGAATAGTGTCTACTAAATAGACTTATGATGCACAGAAGCTAGAGTTATCATACAGATAGCACTTAGCACACAATCTGACCCACAGAAGTGCTCAGTAAATGTTAGCAGTTTATTATGATGCTTACAAAGGTACATTATAAACTGTAAAGTGCCATTTGGAAGATATTTATTACTACAGCCTAATATTGGTAGCAAGATAATGCACCATTCTCTATAAATGTATTCTTGCTTATACATCATAATAACATTTAGGCAGTAACAAAATAATCTATAAAGCCATCTTGTTTCTCTTTTTTAATGTAAGAAGTGTAAACTTCACACATAATCATTTCTAATATTCCTACATATCTCAGCCCAGACTTAGACAGTAAATGTGTCCTTGAACAAAGCTGTGGATTAGTCAATATGCAAATGGCCTTTTCAGACAAAGGAATTTATTCAAAACAAAATTGAAGGATGTAGTATAATAAAAATATATATTTTAGTCTTTATCCCAGAATTCCTGGCACAGAGCTCCTGAAACCCTGGGTTTCCTGAGTGATAGGAGTATCTTTTGTGATTTATAATGAACTCCTTCAGATCATACCTGAGCTTATGCTAATGAAATGACTCATGGTTAGGCCCCTAGATAGGTTCAGGATGGTGGTGGTCATCAGAAAGTCTCACCATGTTTAAAAAGTGGAAACTTTCAACTCTACTCTCCAATCTCCGGGGAAAGGGAGATGAACTGGAGACTGAGTTCAGTCACAGGGCCAGCGGTTTCATTGACCATGCCTATGTAATGAGACCCTCATAAAAATTCAGAAATGCTGAGGCATGGAAAACTTCTAGTGGTGACCACCTTGATGGGCTGGGAGGGTTACTCTCGTGAACACACAAGCTCCATGCCTCTTCTCATGCCCATGTCTTGCTCATTTCATCTCCTCCATTTGACTTTCCCTGAGTTAGAACCTTTGCAATACAACTATTATTGTACCTATTGCTCTTCCCTGAGTTCTGTGAGTTGTTCTAGCAAATTATCAAACCTGATGGAATAAGTTCATGGAAACTTCCAAATTTGTAGCCAACAGGGAGACACCTGAAATTTGTAGCTGGTATTTGAAGTAGGGGTGACTTGTGGGACTGAACCCCCAATCTGTGTGGTCTGTGCTAACTCTGGGTAGTGGTAGAATTCAATTGTTAGAATGACTTAAAAGAGAATTGCTTTGGTTTTGAGTCTTGCTTCATATGTTGATAAGTGAACTGGTAATGAACTCTGTACTTCTATTTCCTTTTGTGATTTTTTAGATCTCCAACAGGAGCAAAAAGAAAGGCTATCTGCTACCCATATTCTTGGCCTTTGGCTATCTCTGAGTTTATAGAGATCCAGGGTACTCACTGGACATGATGTTACTAAAGTAGAATTTTAAGAGTCTTGATAATCTGCAAAGCACTTGTTTGAGTCCTCCCTGGCAAGCCCTTCCATTTATAAACTGAGAATGGTGTGTTTACTTTCAAGGTGTTGACAGACAGCAATTCAGCAGGAGAGCCAGGTGAAGGGACAGGATCCCTGAGTTCTAGTCTTGGCTCTAGCTCCCAGAGTTTCAACAGCCTCATCAAGATTGCACAGATAAGTCTCCCATATCCTCATTCATACAGTAAAGAATTTGTGGATTTTGGAAGTATTCTAGGGGCCACCTGTGTCCTACTCACCTGACATGCTTGAGAAGGCAGTTTATGTTACTTCAGATCTGATGACTCAGAATATCTGGGCTTGGGAACCTGGAATTCCTATTACTGACAAATACCTCAGATGATTCTGAAGCCTGGAATAAACTATTAACTGCAAGACTTGACTCTTTCCATTCTATTAAAGAATTTCATACAGTTGATTCCATCATATCATTTACCTAAATGTGAAAGAGGTTATATTTGGTGAAGGCACCAAAAAGGGCAGGCATCACATACTTCAGTATTAATGTCTTGATAAATATGGCTGGTTAGATAAAAATCAGTTCTTCTGCATATTTTCCACCAATCACCCTCCCTCTGCCCAGCCTCCCCCCTCCCTCCCCTCCCTCTCATAGGAAAGCTATAACCCAGTTAAAACCTAAGAATATGGGGAAGGGGGAGAGGGAGGGAAGGGAGGGGGGAGGCTGGGCAGAGGGAGGGTGAATGGTGGGATTATACCTGCGGTGCATCTTACAAGGGTACATGTGAAACTTAGTGAATGCAGAATATGATTGTCTTAACACAATAACTAAGAAAATGCCAGGAATGCTATGTTAACCAGTGTGATGAAAATGTGTTGAACTGTTTATAAAACCAGTACATGTTGCCCCATGGTCACATTAATGTACACAGCTATGATCTAATATTAAAAAAAAAAACAAATATTAGGTATGTGATTTGAAACATTTTATTCTATTCTGTCGTTTTATTTTTGTAGTTTTTTGATGATATGTACTAAATTGCAAGTTTGAATTTTGATAATGTCTAATTTATTCTCTTTTTTGCTTTTATTTCTTTTCATAAGCCAGTCTTTTAAAAATTTTTTTATTAAGTCATATATACGTAGATCTCAATACATTTATGCCTTTGCGGGATTCAATGTGATGATTATGTGTACAAATTGGAGAGCTTACATCCTACTGATTAACACAGCTTTCACCTCATTTACTTAATCACAGAGTTAAGACATTTGGGTTCAATACTTGATAGATTTGACTCGAAGGAGAGTTTGTTTATTGTTGGGTTGTTTGAGTTCCTTGTATGTGGGTCATTGTGAGTGTTCTGAGGCAGGCTGTGTCATGGTCCATTATTTCACTTCCAAGAAACACATTCAACAGCGTCCTTTCTGATTCACCTGTGTAAGTTCCGACGTGCGTGGCTTCTCAGTGCTGCTCGGAGGGCTGCATTTGTTTCCATCCATGAGGATTTTACGTTTCTCGATTTTTGTGTATCTCAGAACTTTCATACTGACCCACGTACATTCTGGATATTAATCCCTTCTCAAATGAATAGTTTGCAGGTATTTTCTCCCACTCAACAGGTTGTCTTTTCACACTGTTGGTTGTTTCCTTTGTTGTACAGATGGTTTTTAGTTTATTATAGTCCCATTTATCTATTTCTGTTTTATTTATAGTTGTCTGTGCTTTCGAGGTTTTAGCCATAAAATCTTTGCCTACATCAGTGTCCAGAAGTGTTTCCTTTGTTTTCTGTTAGTAGTTTGGGGTCTTATGTTTAAGTCTTGAATCTGTCTTGAATTGATATTTTTCTGTGGTGAGAGATAGAGGTCCAGTTTTATTCCTCTGCATTACATTTGTCCCATCTTCACAGCACTGTTTGTTCAAGATGGTGTCCTTTCCGTAATGCATGTTCTAGTGCCTTTTCTGAAAATCAATTGGCTGCAAATATGGTTTATTTCAGGGTCTATATTCTGTCCGATTGATCTACCAATACATTGCTGTTTCAGTTAACACAGCAATATATTTTGAAGTCACATAATGTGATGGCTGCAACTTTTTTCATTTTGCCTGAGAAGCTTTGGCTTTTTAGGCTTTTTTCTGATTCTTTTTTTTTTTTGTAGAGACAGAGT
Organism: Loris lydekkerianus; assembly: GCA_963574355.1. Taxonomy (NCBI): domain Eukaryota; kingdom Metazoa; phylum Chordata; class Mammalia; order Primates; family Lorisidae; genus Loris; species Loris lydekkerianus. Next base: position 9,208 of record CAUYPK010044884.1, read on the forward strand.
CTCACTTTACCGCTGGAGGGCCGTGATGTCACAGGACTCACAGCAACCTCCAGCTCCTGGGCTTCCGCGATTCTCCTGCCTCAGCCTCCTGAGCAGCTGGGACTACAGGAGCCCTCAACAACGCCCGGCTATTTTTGGGTTGCAGTTCAGCCAGGGCTGGGTTTGAACCTGCCACCCTCGGTATATGGGGCCGGCGCCCTACTCACTGAGCCACAGGCACCACCCCTTTTTTCTGATTCTGTGTGAATTTATTTTTATTTTTTTATTAAATCATAGCTGTGTACATTAATGCAATCATGGGGTACAATGTACTGGTTTTATATACAATTTGAAATATTTTCATCAAACAGGTTAACATAGCCTTCATGGCATTTTCTTAGTTACTGTGTTAAGACATTTATATTCTACTTTGAGTAAATTTTCACATGTAGCCTTGTAAGATACACCATAGGTGTGGTCCCACGAATTACCCTCCCTCCACCCATCCTTCCCCTCCCCTCCCCACCCTATCCCCTTTCCCCATATTCTTGGGCTATAATTGGGTTATAGCTTTCATATGAAAGCTATAACTTGGTTTCATAGTAGGGCTGAATACATTGGATACTTTTTCTTCCATTCTTGAGATACTTTGCTAAGAAGAATATGTTCCAGCTCCATCCATGTAAACATGAAAGTGGTAAAATCTCCATCTTTTTTAAGGCTGCGTAATATTCCATGGTGTACATATACCGCAATTTATTAATCCATTCGTGGGTTGATGGGCACTTGGGCTTCTTCCATGACTTGACAATTATGAATTGGGCTGCAGTAAACATTCTGGTACAAATATCTTTGTTATAATGTGATTTTTGATCTTCTGGGTATTTACCTAGTAGAGGAATTGTAGGATCCAATGGCAGGTCTATTTTTAGATCCCTAAGTGTTCTCCAAAGGTTCTGTGTGAATTTTAGGATTTTTTTTTCTATTGCCGTGAAAAATGATATTGGTATTTTGATAGAGATTGCATTGAATCTGTGTGTACCCATATCTGTACCTGTATACCGTATGGTCATTTCAATGATGTTAATTCTTCCAGTCCTTGCGTTCAAGATGTCTTCCCATTTGTTGTATCCCCTGTAACTTCTTTCATCATTGTTTTTCAGTTTTCCTTGCAGAGATCTTTCACATCCTTGGTCAGATCTATTCCTTGATATTTCATTTTTTCTTGCTATTATAAATGAGACTACCTTCTTGATTGCTTTTCCAGCTATTTCATTATTGATAGATGATATAATAGAAATGCTACTGATCTTTGTATATTGATTTTGAATCCTGTAACTTTACTGAATTTTCTCATCAGCTTTAAGTTTTTTGGTAGTTTTAGTTTCACTAAATATAAGGTCATGTCACCTGTAAAGAGGGGTAGTTTAATGTCCTCTTTTCCAATTTGGATGCCCTTTATTTCTTTTTCTTGCCTGATTACTCTGGGAAGTACTAGGACTTCTAGTTCTGTGTTGAATAGGAGTGATAAACGTGTCTTGTTCCAGTTCTTAGAGCCTTTCAGCTTTTCCCCTTTTAGTATGATTTTCTCAGTGAGTTTATCATATAGGCCTTTATTATTTGAGGTATGTTCCTTCTCTGCCTACTTTATTGAGTGTTCTTATCATGATACAATGTTGAATTTTAACAAATGCCTTTTCAGCATTGAGACAGTCATATGGGTTTTGTCCTTCATTCTGTTGTTGCGATATTTATTTGCATGTGTTAAATTATCCTAGTATTTGTGCTATAAATGCTACCTGATCACGGTGTATCATCTTTTTGATATGTTATTGAATTCACGTAGCTAGTATTTTGTTGAGGATTTTTGCATCCGTGTTTATGAGGGTTATTGGCCTGTAGTTTTATTTTTGTTGTTGTGCCCTTGTCTGATTCTTGAATCAGGTAATGCTGTCCTTACATAAAGAGATAGAGAGAATTCCCTCCGCTTCAGTTTTTTGGAATTGTTTAAGGAGGATTGGTATTAGTTCTTTATATGTTCAGCAGAATTCAGCGGTAAATCCATCTGGCCCTGGATGGCTTTTCTTTGTTGGAAGACTTTTTGTTACTGATTCAATCTTGCTACTTGTTATTAGTCTGTTCAGGTTTTCTATTTCTTCGTGACTCCATCTTGGTAGTTTGTATGTTTCCAGGATTTTATCCATTCTCTTTAGGCTTTCCAGTTTATTAGTGTATAGTTGTCCCTAGTAGACTCTGATGATGTTTTGCATTTTGATATTGTCAGTTGTAATGTCTCTTTTTTAATTTCTGACTTTTTTATTTGGGTCTTCTCTCTTTTCTTGGTTCTAGTCTAGCTAGTTATTAATAGAGGGTGTCCATAAATTTTGTGTGCAATTAAAAGAGGCAAGTATTTTAAGTTGCACGCAAACTTTATGGACACCCAGTATTTATCAATTTTGTTTAAGAACCACCTTTTTGTTTTATTGATCCCTGATGTCTGTGTTTTAAAAAACCCTCCAGGTAATTCTATGGACAGTAACATCTGAGAACCAAAGACAGATGATCCGTTAATGTCCCTTCAGTGTGGACACTGTGGTATCCTGCTGCCTAGAATCCAGCATCCTCTAGGTCACTAGTCTCCAGCCTTGGCTGTGCAAAAGTACCTAGGGAGCTTTAAAAACTCAAGATGCTCAGGTCCCATGCTTAGAGTTTTTTGTTTGTTTTTTTAAATTGATTTAGAGAGCTGCCTGGCCATTAGGATTTGAGAAGTTCCCAGGAGATTCCAATGTGCATCTAGGATTGAGAACCTACTGGGAAAATAGCAAATTGGAGGATGAAAACACAAGTGAATGAGAGTGAATAAGGCACAGTCTGCTCTCTGCTTAATTGAGGGGGAGATGACAGAAATATGAAGGGCATGTAAATAGTCTGATAATGCAATTATTTTGTAAAGCTATTGCTTTTTCAGGCTAGGACACGTGAAACCCAGCCCCAGGTGTGCATCAGGTACCCAGGAGGATAGAAGGCCACGGGCTAAACATGGCACATTTTCTAAGAGCTGCTGTTTTGCTCCAGATGCATAATTTTAAACAAATTAGATATGGATATATTTTGGAGACTAACATAAAATTTGCATTAATTTATAAGTTAAAATAAGAGACTTCAAAGACATTTCTAAGATCGTCCCTTCAGACTGAGTCCCCAAATTTCTGCAGACTATAGGATGCTCAGGAGGCCCTTAGACTCACCATTGAAATAATCTCAGAGGGCCTCATGAAGAAGATGGCATTTTAAGTAGCTTTGAAAGGTCAGCCAGATGTAGATGCTGGTAGCAGAGAACAAAGTCATAGAGGCTGGAAAAGAGGATTATTATAAAGCAGTGGTTACCAGGAGCATCAGTGTCACCTGGAAAATTATGAGAAACAAAGATTCCCCAGGCCCACCCAGATCTGCCAAATGGAGACTCTGGGTGTGGGGCCCAGAAATCTGGGTTTCAGTAAGCTGGGCAGGTGATGCTGTGCTTGCTCAAGATGGAAAACTGCTGTCATAATGGAAAGCTCAGGAAGCTGTGGGGGCTGGACCAGCTTTTAAAGGCCCTGACCATCAGGCCAGGGAGTGTAACTCAGCTCTGAAGGCAGCAGAGCTGCCAAGGGTTTGGAGGAGGGGGGTAGAAAGTGAGGAGCCAGCCTCTCCTCCTTGCCCTAGGAGCCCCAGAACGGTTTTTCTAAAATGTCTTGGAACTTAAGTGCAGTTAAATTCACAAATCTTAGTGCAGCTCGTGTGTGTGTGTGTGTGTGTGTGTGTGTGTGTACACTTCTGACCGCCACCGAGGTAGAACATTTCCATCATCCCAGAGATTCTTCTCACATCCTCCCAGAAGTTGCCACTATTTTGCCTTTTGTCACATTCAGTTAGTGTAGCCTGTGCTTGAACTTCCTATGAATGGAATCATGAATTATGTACCCCACGGTGTCTGGCTTTAGCCCAGCATGGTCTGTCAGAGTTATCTGGAGATAGGATATAGGTATTCCTTTGTAGGAATATCCCATAACTGGTGAACATTGGGGTTGTTTCCAGGTTAGGCTGCTATAAAGGTGTTATGAATGTTGTAATATGTATCTTTTAGGAAACACATACAGTCCTTTCTCTTTGTTATTTATCTAGCAGCAGCATTGTGGAGTCAAGGCAAGCCTCCAGTTAGCTGTGTTAGAAATTGCCAAATACGTTTGCAAAGACGTTAAAACCATATATATTCCCCCTCCCAGTGTGTGAAAGCAGCACTTACCACCCTGTGGGCGTTGTCGCTGTTGACACTACTCATGGCCATTCTGGAGGTTGCGTTGTGCTGTCTAACTGTGGCTTAATTCGCATTTCCCTGATGATTAAGGCAATTGTGTCTCCTTCCTTCTGTTTATTAGCCTTTCGGAAATCCTCTTTTTAAAAGTGTCTTTTGCTTTTTTTTAATTGAGCTGTCTGTCTTTTTCTTACTGACTTACAGGAGCTCTAGAAAAATTCTAGACACAAGTCTATTTTCAGATACGGGTATTGGGATAGTCTTCCAAGCCATTTACCGTATACACTCGAGTATATACAGTACTTATCTCATTCATTTTTTTTTAACAGCTTTATTGAAGTATAAATCTCATACGTACATATCCGCCCTTTAAAGTGTAAAACCCAATAGTTTTTAGTGCATATATTTTCAGAGTTGTGTAATCATCACCACAGTCAATTTTAGAACATTCTCATCACCCCAGGAAGAAACCCCTTACCCTTGAGCTATCACTTCCTACGGGGGGTGGAGGGGGACATCCACACCGGTCTCCCAGCCCGAGGCAACCACCAGTCTACTTTCTGTGTATAGATTTGCCTATTCTGGGCATTTCATATAAATGGGATGATAGAATTTGTGATCTTTTGTGTCTGGCTTTTTTTCATCTAGCATCTTCTTTTCAGGGTTCATCCATATTGTAACATGTATCCATACTTGGTTCATTTTTATGGCTAATATTCCACTGTCTGGATAGACCATAATTCGTCCGCTTTCAGTTAATGGATATTTTGGTTCTTCCACTTTTTGAATTTTATGAAAATGCTACAGTGAACACTCACATACAGATTCTTGTGTAAACACAAGTTTTCCATTCTCTTGGGTATATCCCTAGTAGGAGTATAATTGCTGGGTCATGTGGCAACTCTTTAATCTTTCAAGGAGCTGGCAGACTGTTTTTCAAATCGGGTGCACCATTTCCCATTCGCACCATCATCGTACTGTATGAGGGTCCCGATTTTTTCACTCCTCTGCAACACTTGTTATTGTTGGTCTTTTTGTTTTGTTTTGTTGGTCTTTTATTACAGCCATCGTAGGGAATATGAAATAGTATCTCATTGTAGTTGTGATTTTCCATTTCCCTAGTGAGAATCTTTCATGTGCTTCTTGGTCATTTGTATATCCTCTGTGGAGAAATGTCTTTCCAAATCCTTTGTCCATTTTTTAACTGGGCTGTTTGTTATTTTATCGTAATTCTGTAAACAAGTCTCTTAACAGGTATATGATTTGCAGATATTTTCTCCCATTCCATAGGTTGTCTTTTTACTGTTTTGATAGTGTTCTTTGAAACACAGAAGTTTTTAATTTTGCTGAAGTCCAATTTTCTATTTTTTGCTGTTGCTGTTGCTTGTGTATTTGGTATCATATCTAAAGATGAAAGCTTTGCCTACCCCACGTCACAAAGATTTACTGCTATGCTTTTTAAAGAGCTTTATGGTCATAGCTATTACATGTAAGTCTTTAACCCATTTTGAGTTAATTTCTGTGTATGCTATAAAGAAACAGTCTAGGTTCGCTCTTACGTGTGGACATCCAGTTGCTCAGCACCGTTCATTGAAAAAACTGTTCTTTCCCACTGAATTTTCTTATCACCCTTATTGAAAATCATTTGACCAGAAATGCAAGAGTTTATTTCTGAATTCTGAATTCTGTTTCATAAATGTGTATGTCTATCTTTATGCCAGTGCCACACAGTCTTGATTCCTGTAGCCTTACTGCTTAAATTTAAGTCAGGAAGTCTGAGTCTTCCAACTTTGTTCTTTTTTCAAGATTGTTTTAGGTATTCTTTGTCCCTTGCATTCCCATTTGAGTTTTAGTGTCTGCTTGTTATTTCCTGATATTAAAAGAAAAAGGCAATTGGGATTTTGATAGGGGTTTAAACAAACTTGTATGTTAACAATACAAAGTGTGACACTTAAGTTCACAAACTCATCCTAGAAAAAAGTGCTACATATCTCATTGTTGATATCAATCACTATGGTCACCTTCAAAGTATTACTCATGGGAAGTTATGCACGGATGCCAGCAACTCATCCAGCCTTCAGTTTCGGAACTCTTTTTCTGGAATGGCCATCAGAGCTGTTGTCATACTATGCTTGATGCCCTGAATGTCAACAAAGTGTCTTCCTTTTAATACTTCCTTTATATTCAGGTAAAGAAAAAGTCATTGGGGGCCAGATCAGGTGAGTAGGGAGAGTGTTCCAGTACAGTTATTTGTTTACTGGCTAAAACCTTCCTCACAGACAGTGCTGAGTGAGCTGGTGCATTGTCGTGATGCAAGAGCCTTGAATTTTTGGCCAAAATTTTTAGTTAGGATTTTCTTTACTGTTTCTCTGTTGATGTTTACTTTGTCAGCTATGCTTCTCACAGCCACCTGATAATTGGAAGCACCATGTGATGAACTTTTGCAGTGTTTTCTTCAGTTCTGCTCATTATTGGCTACTCTGACTTCTCTTCATCAGTGATGCTTTCTCTCCTCTCAGAAAAACACATAATCCATTTGTACACTGCTGTTTCTTCATGACATTATCCCCATAAAACTAGAATTTTTTTTTTTTTTTTTTTTTTTTTTTTTGAGACAGAGCCTCAAGCTGTCACCCTGGGTAGAGTGCTGTGGCATCACAGCTCACAGTAACCTCCAACTCCTGGGCTCAAGTGATTCGCCTGCCTCTGCCTCCCAAGTAGCTGGGATTACAGGCACCTGCCACAATGCCCGGTGATTTTTTGGTTGTAGTTGTCATTGTTGTTTGGCAGGCCTGGGCTGGATTCAAACCCGTCAGCTCAGGTGTATGTGGCTGGCGCCTTAGCCACTTGAGCCACAGGCACCAAGCCTTAACTAGAAATTTTATGTTTGTTCGTTGCTCTCATTGGAGCTCTTAACATTTTCTCGATGGCACACAAAAACACACAATAACAATAATGAACACCACTCAGCAAGATACCACTATACTGTGAGACACTGATATACCAAGGTCATGAAACCTTACCAAGTTGTTTGTACAGTGCTGCCAGCATAAGCACATGGTGGCAAGTTCATGGACTTAATTGTCAGATTTGAGCACACAAGTGTGTGTATTTTTTTTTTTTATTATTAAATCATAGCTGTGCACATCAATATGATCATGGGGCATCATACACTACTTTCATAAACCATTTGACATATTTTCATCACACCAGTCTACATAGCCTTCCTGGCGTTTTTTTAGTTGTCATGCCAAGACATTTACATTCTACATTTACTAAGTTTCACATATATCCTTGCAAGATGCACTGCAGGTGTGATCCCACCAGTCCCCCTCCCTCTACCCCCCTCCTTCCTCCCTCTCCCCCTTCCCCCCATTCTCAGGTCACACCTGGGTTACAGCTATCCACATTTAATTTATCCATGAGTTGAAAAAGTCTATACATGTTTTAAATTTTGCCTATTTTCAGAATATCCTAAATAACTGCCTAGATTTACCCTTAAATTCACTTCCTTCAACTAATGGAGATGATGGGCTTTTTAAGGGGGAAAGGGCCTATGGCTTAGGAAAGTCAAGAGGGCTGGTGACTCCTGGCGATAAGAAGTCTGTCCAGGGGCCTTCCAAATTTCAACTCTTTTGTCCTGAAGAAAAATCACCACTTCTGGGAAAGCAAAATGTCAAGTAGTTAGTTAAAAGGAAGAGGATTATATAACTAGTATAGGGGTCAATTGAAATTTGTTCAAGGAGCATGTTACAACTGCCTCCTTCTTTATAGTTCCTTTCTCCATCTTGGGGAAATCAGGGTGTGAATATATCTGGCTGCTTCCTGCTGAATGGAATGTAGTTGGGATATCAGGAAGAACTGAAGTGTTGAGCCTATAACCACAAGTTTTTAGTATATTTTGTTCAGGTGCCACCTTCTCCCCAACAAGGTAACAAAACACAGCAAAAGAAGTACCCATCCCCATCTAAAATCCCTCCTGGGAGATACTGGTCCAGTGTCCCCCCAGAGTTTTCATCCAAAATTGTCCTATTCATTCATGAAAACAGTTTTAGAGAGCTGGTGCAACTAGCAACTTTGACCTGTTATGTACTGACAGTTGGTGGTAAGGATTTCCAACAACTAAGTGTCCACTATTGTCCAGATATTTAGACCATCATAGGCTCATGGTTTTAAAAATTTTTTTCCCCACTGAGCCCACAGACAAAAATATACTCAGTAGGTGTGCCAATAAGATTTTCTCCTGCTTGCCTGTCCCTCTGGGAGCTGATGTGTCATCAATTTCCCAGACATTGCAAAACATCATTTGCTGATGTTGTACAAATAGGGGTCACCTGGCTGTCCAATTGGAGAGAAAGAATTAAGGCCAATTGATTGGACAATTGCCAGCCTACTCTTTGGGCCCACAAATCTACCCTAGACAGTTCTCTGATGTCCCAAGCAGTGCATGATTTCTACCTCCCAAAGCAGTAAAAATGGCTTTTAGTAAATTAAGAATTTGTGATCATATTCAATTTTCTTGTTTTTAGAGGTAAGGTACTCTTTTTTCTTCCAAATAGATTTATGAGCATATGCCACCATAAAGGTATACTGAGAATCAGTCTACTTAGTACAATTAATTTATTTTTCTGGTCCAGTATTGGGAGGGTAGGGCTTATACTCAACTACTTAATTTATTTTTCTGGTCCAGTATTGGGAGGGTTGGCTGGCAACCACAGCATACCCAGCTTCAAATTGTCCTTGTCCCATATGGCTGGTTACACCTATAAAGAGTTCCTCATCTGGGTCCAACAGGGACTGCTGTCAAAAATCTTGGAGACTAGGGGATGAGTAGTCAATACTTTGAATGCAATTATAGAATGTGGAAAAATATTCCATCGGCAGCAAGGTAGCCAGACTTAAGGTGGACACTACCTTCGGAGTTATATTAACTCTGGCTATTAACTTTTTGTTTTATTAGGGGTAATATATAAAATGTGGTGACAATAGTTAGTTGTTCAAGACTAAACTTCAGATTCCTGTAAATTATCATAAATATCAGCCACCACTTCACCACAAATGAGCCATATTTTTGTTACAATATCCAATTGTTTAGATATATAAGGCATAGGTTGCTTATGGTTCCCCAAATTTGTGCCAGTACCCTGAATACAATTTTTTGTCTTTCTTGAATGAACAAATTAAAGGGCTTATATATGTATGGAAGGCCCAATTTGGGAGTAGTCATTAATTTCTTTGAGTAAAAAGTAAATAGTTCTTGGGATTCAAGAGCAAGAGGAATGCAAAAGAAAGTCTCTATGAAATGCATTGATAAAAACTAGGCATAGTAGGGCTGAGTACATTGGGTACTTGTTCTTCCATTCTTGGGATACTGTACTAAGAAGAATAGGGTCCAGCTCCATGTAGTAGACATTGTGATCATTGGGTATGATTTCACCCATCCATTCCTCCTCCCTCCCATCTGCTTTATTTCCATTGGTTTACTTCCATCTGTTCACGTTAGTGATGATTGGTTACTTCTAATTTAATGTTGAGTACATGTGATGTTTGTTTTTCTATTCTTGCAAAACTTCACTTAGAAGAATGTTCTCCAGTTCCACCCAGGTTGTTACAAAAGATACTAGATCACCACTTTTTTAATGGCTGAGTAGTGCTCTGTGATATACAACTGCCACATTTTATTAACCCACTCATGTATTGGTGGGCACTAGGATTGTTTCATTTGGAACAAAACTGCCAAAGTAAGACTGAGCAAAAAGAATAAATCTAGAGGCATCACGCTACCTGACTTAAAAATATACTACAAAGCTATAGTAATAAAAGCAGCATAATCCTAGAATAAAAGACACATAGACTCATAAAATAGAGAAGTTAGAAATAAATCCACATACAGTGAACTGATTTTTGATAAAGATGGCAAGAACATACATTGAAGAAAGGGCACCTTCTCCAATAAAAGGGGCTGGATATCTATATACAGAATAATGAAACTAGATCCTATTTCTCACCACATACAAAAATCCACTTTACTTGAATTAAAAACTTAAATGTAATATCCAGATTCATAAAACAAGTAGAAGAAAACAGGATAAATGCTTCAGGACACTGGTCTAGGTAAAGAACTTATGGATAAGACTTTATAGCACAAATGACAAAACCAAAAATAGACACATGGGATAATATGAAACCAAAAAGATTCTGCACAACAAAGGATACATTCATTAGAGTGGAGAGACAGCTTGTTGAATGTGAGAAAATATTTGCTAACTGTTCATCTTACAAAGACTTGATATCCAAAATATATAAGAAACTGACAATGCAACAGCAAAAAAATTTTTTGATGTAATAATAATAATAATAATCTGATTTTAAAATGAGCAAAGGATCTGAATAGACATTTCTTAAAGGAAGATAGGTATACAAAGGAAGATATGTATGACCAACACATACATGAAGAATGCTCAATATCATTAATCATTATAGAAATGCAAATAAAAACTACCATGAAATAACTTCTCACTCCTGTTAGAATGGCTATTATCTAAAAAAAAAAAAAAAAACCAAATATTATAAAGGATGTGGAGAAAAGAGTACACTTGTATGCTGTTGGTGGGAATGCAAATGAGTATAGCCATTATGGAAAACTATGAATATTTCTCAAAAAACTGAAAATAGAAATACCATATGATCTAACAATTCTACTACCAGATTTTCTACCCAAAGAGAAGGAAATCAGTATATTGAGGAGATATCTGCACCGCTATGTTTATTCCAACACTATTCACAGCAACCAATATTGAAATCACCCAAGTGTCCAACAACAGGTGAATTAACAAAGAAAAAATATATACTTATACATATATATGTATATATACCTATATGTATATGAATATATATGTGTGTGTGTGTGTGTGTGTGTGTGTGTATGTATGTATATGTATGTATACACACACAAAAAGCAGAATACTATTCAGTAATGAAGAATAGCATTCTGTCATTTGTGTCAACATGGATGAAACTGAAGGACATTGTGGTAACTGAAATAAGTTAGGCACAGAAATATAAATACCACATGTTCTCATTCACATGTGAAAGCCACAGACAAAATAAGGCTTATAGAAGTAGAAAGTAGAATTGAGGTTATTGAAGCCCGGAAAGTGTCAGGAGGAAGATAAGATAGGGAGAAGTTGGCTAATGGGTACAAAATCTCAGGTAGATCAGATGACTAAGTTCTTGTGATCCATAGCAGTGGAACTATTATGACTATCATCAATAATGATTATATATTATTATTATTGTATATTAATGTATAATTTTAAATAGCTAGAAAAGAATTATAAATCTTCAAAATATGAAGAAATAAAAATATTTGAGGTGATGGACATGCTCATTACACTGAATTGATCATTCCACATCCTATGCATATATTGAAATATACCATATACATAAACATGTACAATTATTATTTGTCAATTAATAAAAATAAAATGGAAAGGCTCATTTGTCCTAGTTAGCGCTTTCAATTCTAACTTTAAGTAATGTTCTGACATCTGATTCAGCTGCCAGTGTTTCTTTATCAGAGTCCAAACATTTTAGTGAGACTGATTCTTCTCTAATGATTGTTTCATTATGATATAAAAATATGAAATGATTCCCCTAATGTTCTTAGAAGTACACTCTATGGGTAATGTGTTAGTCTGCTATTGCTGCTGTAAAAATTACCACAATTTTAATACCTTACATAAGAAACATTTATTAGCTTAAAGTTCTGGAGGTGATAAGTCCAAAAACAAGTCTCACGGAATTAAAATCATGGAATTGGTGGGGCTGTTCATACAGAATGCTGTAGGGAGAAGCAATTCCTTGCCTTTTCAATTCCTAAGAGCCACTCGCATTGCTTGTCTCATGGATCCTGTCAGAAATGGCAGCATTCTCACCCTTGCCTCACTCATCACCTTCTCCGACTCTAAACTCTCCCCTCTTCCTCTTATCAGGACTCTTGTGATTATATTGAGTCTATTTGGACAATTCAGAGGATTCTTCTCATCTCAAAATCTTTAACTTAGTCACATCTGCAAACTCCATTTTACCCTTTAAGGAATGTATTCAGATTCTGAAGATTAGGACATGGACATCCTTAGAGAACATTAGAGAACAGCCCACCACAAATAGTATCTCACTTACGCACTCTCTGATGCCTGATACATCAAATAACAATAAGAATATATGGCTTTTAATTCATTACATTCAATGATTTTTTCTTAAAATGTACCCATACCGTACAGATAGGAAAATGATGGAGGTATACGTACATTCATACATCCATACACAGAGTTTATAAATAGCCCAAATCAACCTGACCTACTAAATCACACAGAATGTTAAAGGTCTAGAAAAGTCTCAATTGAACTGATTTACATTTATATTCATGTCTATATGTCAGGGATTCCTACATTTTTTAAACCCACCAAAAGTCTCCAAGGTTAAGAACCAAATCCTGAGGATATATGTGAAAGACCTAAATTTCCACACATTTTTCCTCTTCTCCTCTTTTACATCCATTTCCTTTCCTTTCCTTTTTAGAAAATAACATGTGTGAGAGGTGGTGGGGCAGAGTTATCTTCTACTCTTGATACAAATTTTAGTAGACATGAGTTTTTAAACAAGGCCATTAATGTCTTGAAATTCAGACGCAACTGTGTACAACAGCACTCATTGAGGTTGACTCGATTTAACTGAAAGAAGAAACTTTATTTGCTTGATTACTTACCTATTTTATTATAAGAGACTGGGGTTGAATTTTTTTCTCTACCAAATTCACGTTGTGAAAATTTACAGAACAGCCTCTGAAAAGCAGAGTATCCATCATCCTGACAAGCTCTAAACCAATGGTCTGTTTTCTGGCGAACATTCAAACATCACCCTGTCTGTAAGAGTTAACAATTCTATGTTTCTTTCTAAAAGAGTAAGCTTATTAAATTTATAACCCAGAGTAATCACATTTTAAATCAGTCAGTGTATTTTCCTCTCTGGCTTCATCAGAGTACTCCTCACCTTTCCCACCTCTGTCCCCGCCTCTGGGCAACCCTACCACCTTATCCTCATTAATTTTGGTGCAGTATTATTCATGTTAACTGACCCCTAGATTTCACCCTTACAGCAAACTAAAAAGGCAAATAGAACCCGGTTTTTCAACAAACTGGTAACTATAGAAGCTAATTCTTGCCAATTCCGAAAATACATATTCCACATTTGAAATCTCTTGTGATTAAGAAAACAGTACATTTGGAGATGGATGGCGATAATGAAAGGGAACCAGATAATGAGTTATGTTTGCATCATTGCTTCTGTATGATGACAGTTATCAAGCAAAATTCATAGAAAAAAATAACCAAAAGTGTATCTGTGCATAATACCTCACTCCTGCTGATCTGTCACACTGTGCTTTTCTTTCAAACCATCACTTTTTTTTTTTTTTTTTTTTTTGAATTTATTTATTTTTTTATTGTGGAGAAGGGGCAGGGAAAGAAGGCGGGGGAAGAGGTGAGCGACAGGGTCGGGTCAGTGGTATGGTACCACATTGGCTGTATCTAGGTAGAGGCAGTTTCAGGCTGGGCCTTGCTGAGTCGTTGCTACGCGGAAGTAGCTCAATGGATCTGCTTCTAGTCAGGCTCGGGAAGTTGCGCTAGGCCTCAGGCACATGGCAGGGCCCAACAATTCCCTCTTGTTTTTTGTATGGCGGAAAAACATAGCCCCTGTCTTAGGTTGCCTGCTCTTGCAGTTTTCAGGTCAATTTTCTATGCAAAACCCATAACACATAAGAACAAGCAGAAGGAAACTAGAGATGAGCACCCTTATACATGGCTATAGGAAGGACGGGATCAGCTGGTTCGATTCCACATTTGCAATAAATAAAACAGTTAGATTGGTAGAGACATGGAATACTTTCTTTCCCTCGCTCTTGCTCTCAGGTACCCTCTCCCTTGTTGATTTAGTTCAGGCAACTTGGAGGAGGGGCAGGAAGGGCTAGGGCAAACATGTCACAGCCTGTAGTGAATAGGGCCAACAGAAAGGAGAAGCAAAGAACAGAGCTGAGAGGAGAGGAAAAGAGGAGAGGCCTCTCTTCCCATCCCACAACCTGGGCTCCGTCCAACACAAAGTTAATTCCTAACCTCGGCATCACCACCCTGCCCACTGCTTGCATGATTTATCCCCCTATCTGCCTGCATCGCCTTTACAAGCCTCCCAGCCCTGCACACCATTATAAAAGCTGTCTGTGCTGCTGGCTCGACCTGGCCTGGCCCGGGCTCCTGCCACGGTAACCCTTCCCACCCCTTCATTTTACAAGCCTTCCGCCATCATGGAAATCTGAAATCCCACGAAAGAACAGTAAACATCACAGGGGAAAGAAAATACCTAGCCAGGCTACTCTGGACAGCAGAGTCACAAATGAATTGATGTCTCTAAGCCAGGTATGAGGCCTCTCAGCAACAGTGAGCTGCCTTCTTGCCTGGAGTCACCTGGACAGTAACAAAGAGATGCACACACAGATGTGCCAATCCTTTTATGGGGCACAGCCAAGCATCCTGGTGCCCTGAGAATTCCCAGGCTCAAGGAATCAGCCAGAATGTCAGGGAAATTCACAAGTAAACACAGGTGTCAGGTTTAAAGAACCATGTGGAAATGTGAAATTTTAAAGAACGGAAAGAGACTAAACATTATTCAAACCACAAACTAAGAATCAGCTCTTCCACCTTCTATGGGCTCCATAGGCAGGCAGCATGATGCAGTGGAAAGAGCATGGGCGTTGGATTCAGCTGATTGGGTCTGAAAGCTGGCTTCATCATTTATTTATTAGCTATATGACTTTGGGCAACTGACATTTTCTAAATCTCTATTCTACTCTCTGTAAAGTGAAGGAATATCAACTTGTAAAAAGGTTCTGAAGATGCCTCACACACAACAGATATAAAAATGATAGCTATTAAGATTATTTGAGATGGTCTTGGTGCCCATAGATCAGTGGTTAGGGCACCAGCCATGCACACTGAGGCTGGAGGGTTCAAACCCAGCCTGGGCCCGCTAAACAACAATGACAACTACAACAGAAAAATAGCCGGGCATTGTGGCACCTATAGTCCCAGCTACTTGGGAGACTGAGGCAATAGAATCACTTAAGCCCAACAGTTGGAGGTTGCTGTGAGCTGTGACGCCATAGTACTCTACCAAGGGCAACATAGATGAGACTCTGTCTCAAAAACAAAAAAAAAGATTATTTGAGATGTTAGACATCCTAAAATTGGAGGTGAGAGGACGGGAAGGACCTATTCCTTCCTCATGCAAATTTAGCCTTTTTAATAGATTTTCCCTTTATTCCATGTAAATTTCTCCTTTCTAAATCAGATTCTACTGTTTGATCTCCTGGACAGAGAATAAGCCAAAGGGAGTACCCAGGGGAACTTGCCCATTATCTTTCTTGAGTAACCATGTCCCTTTATAACTCTGAACTCATACAGCCTAGTTCTGCTCATGGTTCTCCTTACAAGGACCCCATTGGCTCCTCTAGCCTCAGTTTACAAAGATTGTTCTTCTTTCTCTTCATATGCCTCAAGAGAAACTTCTAGCACCCACTAGATTCCATTCTTTTCATGAAATGCTGGACTGCCCTATTACAACAGTCTTAGCCAGAAGTCAGAGTTCATACCTTCCTCAACAAACTCAGTGGAGAACGGACACTGGGGGATTCTTCATGAGTCTCTAAGGGTCTGAAATGCTCTGCCAATGAGACTGAGTGCTCCCCAGAGCTTTGTGATTCACTTGGGAGTAGGTAGTGGGGAGGGGGTGGGAGAGGGCAGGAAGAGAAGAGAGCCTTGATTCAGGGAGCCAGACTGAGCCCACTATAGGCCAGGCTCCGCTGAGGTTTCTCGGGTGAAACACGCCTCTGTGATGGCTATGTCTGTAAAGCGGATGGAAATGCCCATAAAGCCGTATCAAACCCTATGCAGAGAAGGACAGGGATATATATAGAACCAGGAACCAAAGGGGCCACAGGGGATTCAGGCGGACAGCTCCGCCCAGCCCTTAAACCCGCCCCAGGGAAGGGGGGGAGGCCCAAGGAACAAGCTCAAGGAATGAAGGTTGGAGACAGCCCGGCGGGTTTACAGAGGGAGTGAGGAAATTAGGGGCGTCAGTGACAATGCTGGAAGAAAGTTAATGGCCAGGTTGTGAGAATCAGTGAGGGCTGGAGGAGCCTGGGCCCGCTCCAGCACAAGGATGCTGAAGAGCACACTCTTAGTGTTCACAGATCCTGAGATGACTTATAAACCCTCTGCTTTGGTGTCCCACAATCTTGACAGTACTCTGCTTCCTTCTCAGAACCAAGGAGCCTCTAATAAACAGGCTTTCCTTGTCTTCTTCTGCTGTCCCAACTGGCACCTCCAGTTTAAATTAGTCCAGAGGCTGAAATTCTCCATTCCTCAGTCCCTTAGCCCTACTTCCAGGCTCCCAGAGAAAATGGATTTGGGGACAAATGAAAAAATCTATCCACAGAGAAACATCCTGAAAGATGGAAATCTGTCAAAAGATGGAAAGAAATTCATAGAAAGGAAAGAGAGCCTAACAGAATGAGATAAGAGCCTTAGAAACCTTGGCATATGACAGAATCAGCCCTAAAGGAGATAGTGTCACCAAGTAAACTAACTGGCTCTTCTTCTACTCCAGTTTTCTGGGATTCCCTCCTCTCTACCAATCTTCTTGCCAAAGAAGGATGTTAGAGGTACAGATCCAGGTGATGGGGAGTTAGAAGACACTAAGCCCACAAGAATTCTCACTCTGGTTATCAGCCCGTAACCAATCCCCTACTGTCCCCATCCCCAATCAGAGACTTTTCCTCTCTGAATCCTGATTCTTTTCCCCAGACAGCAGAAGTATGACAATGTTTTGGCGCCACCTTCTGTCCTTTCTTGACAGCTGAGCGGATCCTTGAACTAGATGGGTGACAAGTTTACCTTCCTTAATTCATCATAAACCCTAAAGGAATTGAATCCAAGAAAACAGAAACTATAATATAGGTAATATTCCTACAGTACACACTGGAAAAATAGAATGCCTGGGTTTTCCTCTTTCCTGGGACAGATAACATAAGAACTCCTGTTAGCCAGAACCTTCTCGTGAGATTTTTATTTCCAGTCTTAATCTTTTGAAGTTCCTTCCCCAAGAGTCTTGTTGATTTGAGAAAGCAAATACTCAAAAAAGCCTTTCTGTACTTTAATAGGGTCCATATACATTTATACATATGTGTAGAGACAGGATCTTGCTCTGTCGCCCAGGCTGGAGTACAGTGGTGTGATCATAGCTCACTGTAGCCTTGAATTCCTTGGGTCAAGTGATCCTTCCATGTCAGCCTCCAAATTAGCAGGACTACAGGTGTGCACCACTACACCCAGTTATTTTTTTTTCTTTAGAGACAGGATCTTCCTATGTTGGCCAGGCTGACCTTAAACTCCTGGCCTCAAATGATCCTTCTGCCTCAGCCTTCCAAAACATTGTGACTGCAGGTGTGAGCCACAATGCCCAGCTACTTTTTCTGTTTCATAGACAGGGGGTCTTGACCTTGTTCAGGCTCATCTTGAATTCTTGAGCTCAAGTAATCCCCCCAGTTCAGCCTCCCAGAGTGCTAGGATTAGAGGTGTGAGCCACTGCACCCAGCCTCTATTTTTTAATTATTTATATATCACACTGTTTTTGTTTTCTTGTTGTTTTTTGAGACAGAGTCTCACTATGTCACCCTTGGTAGAAGGCTGTGGCGTCACAGCTCACAGCAACCTCAACTCTTGGGCTTAAGCGATTCTCTTGCCTCAGCCTCCCAAGTAGCTAAGACTACAGGCACCCACAACGCCTGGCTATTTTTTTGTTGCAGTTGTCATTGTTGTTTAGTTGGCCTGGGCTAGGTTCAAACCCGCCAACCTCGATGTATGTGTCCAGTGCCATAACCACCGGACACATACAGGAACCGAGCCTCATTTTCTTGTTTTTAGGCAGAAATTCTAATTTTGCACCTAGAGAAGGCGATCTAGTGTTTGTCATCAAACACTATAATGAAAACAGTGTCACCCAACAAGCAATGACTTGAATAGTTTATTCTGCTCTACCATTCCTATGGCCCTTACTCTGGGAAAATATTCTAATATGCAATAAGCTCTTTGAGATATCGGTTTATCTCACAAATACAGACACTTGTTCATTCATTTAAAAATATATTTCTGTACTACCTACTATGTACCAGGCATGAACTGGAGTAGAGGTACAGTGGTGAATAAGCTGTATGAGTTCATACCTTCATGGAGGCTACATTCTAGCATCATTTGTCTGATTCATAAAGGTGAGTGCAGCAATTTCTTACTCATCTTAAAGAATACATTTGTGAACAGCAAAGATCAAGACAAAAATAAAGAGGAGGCGTGGTGGCTCACACCTGTAATCTTAGCATTTGGGGAGGCTGAGATGGGAAGATCACTTGAGGCAAGAGTTCATGAGCCTGAGCAACAAAGTAAGACATTTTTATTTTAAAAAAAAATTAAAATTAGCTAAATGTGGTGGCATGGACTGTAGTCCCATCTACGTGGGAGTCTGAGACAGGAGGATCACTTGAACCCAAGTTTGAGGCTATAGTGAGCTACGATCAGACCACTGCTCTTCGGCCTCAGCAACGGTGAGATTACCTCTTTAAAAAATACACACACACACACACAAAAGAAGACTTTATAAAAAAGGCAAAAATGAAATAATATAAGAGAAAGGATATACAGAGTAGGGAGCAATTAAAGGGTATATAAAAGGAATTGTTAATATTCATCTGGCTGCATTTTTTCCCCTAAAAGTCATTCCCAAACCTACCTCTAGGAACTGTATGCCAGCTTCCAAGGTCAGCTTCCTCAAACCTCAAGATTTACAAGTTGTTAGTGGAAAGAATGAAGGAGAGGTTATATTTTATTCAATACTTAGTATTAATAGCTTAAATTATATGCAAGTATTTTCCCAAATATCAACTGAGGAAGTACCTGGGGCCCCACAAAATGTACTGTCATCTTGCAGATGAGAGAAAAGTTTCTGACAGGCCCTCCTATGAGCCAGTAAATCAGGTGGAATAGTCTGCCATAGAATCTCAGGGCTGGCCATGCATTCTTCCTAATCTTGCTCTTTAACTGCTCCCAAGCAGGACTATACTATACCAATAATTAGGGAAAGAATCTTAAAGAATTCTAGAAAAGAAGTTTCCAGAGCTTCCCTAATAACATATTCTAGTTAGGTAAAAGATTCTTCTCTCTACTTCAACTATATCCTCATTGCTACAATTTAAGTTTATCCTTTCTTGAGCTACCTTGAATGAAATATGCAGGAAGGCTGTTTACCATCCCACCTGTACTAATTACTCATACTTAAAAGAAAGAGCTACCATTCAATCTAATATCTGAATTAAATAAATTCCATTGTCCTTGGATTTTTCCTTTGTATTTTATGTCCATCTCTTTTATTATTGTCCTGAGTTCTCTATGGGCACTAAGACCCTGATGCATCTTTCAAACATGATGCCAAAATCCTAGGAGCCCAGCTAATGCCAAATACAACGCATGGCCTGGGGTCCTCATGTTATTCTTTTAATTACAGTCTGGAATTACATTCATGGTTTTAAATACTCAAACTATGCAACTATATCACAATTGGGAGCTCTTACTAGTTAAATCTTTCAGGGAAAAACGGGGTTGGGAGCACAATTTCCCAACAAAGGAGCAGAAGACTATTTTATAGGAAAGAAGTCCTGTTAAACAAGATAGTAGACCAGAGCTAAAGGATCTCAAAAGGGAGCAGCAAACAAGGCCAAGACCGCTAAGCAGGGAGCCTAGGAGAGTGTTTTTAGGGGCTTTATGCTTTGTTGATGGTTATTAAAGAAGTCACAGGAAATTTTACTTTGCTTTCCTTAGATCTACTCCCTTTTAAGAGCTTCCTGGGAATCCCTCACTAACTTGCCCACAGACAATGACTTCCTCATCTGTCCTTCAGCACTTGGTGTTTATCTCTATTACAGCATTCTTACCTAGGTAAGGTAAGTGTGTGTGCACTGTCTCCCCTTCTGAGCAATATGCTTCCTGTGGCAGGAATAATGTCAGTTACCTTTGTTCCCCTAGTGCAGTAAGGACTTAAAAATGCCCGTTTCCTATCCTCTGTGGTACTAGTACAAGAACGTAAACCCAGCGGTATTCAGTAAATGCTGTATAAAGATGATAACAATAACAGCCATCCAGCACAACTCTACTAAGTTGTCAGACCAGTTTAGGATATTGGCATGGAAACTCCTTTTTTCCCTGGCCCAGACATTTACTCTTAAGATTTGCCTACTCCTCAACAGTCTCCAGGAAATAGGGTTAGTTTTAAGTTCTAGAAACTCTAAATATTCCTGTTTTCTCCAAGCTAAGGGCCTGAAGGAAGACTGCAGATACTTCATGCATATTGATGAGCCTCTGCGGTCACATGAATATTAACAACACCCTGTGGCTTTCGGGAATAGCAGCCCTGCTAGAAGGTCTAATATTAACCTTGGCTAGGCTGAAAAGGTGGGAAGAGTGTATGTTCATACGTCCCCATGGGGAATAATGAGTGGACAGCAAAGTCCAGACTGGGGGTTAGTCCTTATGCAAACACTAGGCACACAGGCAGTTAAGAAAAGACTAAACATTGTGCTCTATATCCTTGGCACCAAGGGCTCTGTTAGCCCTAAGCAGGAATCCCCAATTATCAAGCTTTGCAGAAGTTAGGATGTTCAATTTAAAAAAAAAACATATTCAATTCAGAATCATATTCAATTCAGAAAAAAAAACTAGGAGAGACACTGCCCTAGTTCAATAGCTACAGCAGATGGGGAGGGAAGGTTAAAAGACCACATTGGACAAAAACCAGAATCAAATCATAATGCTTAACTAGATAACAAAGACATATTTTGTAGGTGATACATTAACAGTACTGAAAGATCAGACTGTGGCCTTTCCAGCCCTATACTCTCCATGACAGTAGTAGACACAGAGAACAGTGACTCAGGTTGAAGAGGAAATCTATTCTAGGACTGAAATGAAGCAGTAAGAGACAGAATGGGTCAGGTTCTCCCCATACCTACAGATTCTAAATCCGGGTGACATTAGAAAGAATGATGACCATTATTAAAAGCAAACAAAACAAAACAAAAAAAGCCATCAAACCAACAAGTACTGTGAATCAGAGTCAACCAAAGAAACAGCAGCCCTGGATCTAAGTTCAAAACCTACTTCTATGCCAGAAAACAGAACTATTAAAAAGAAAAGCAGGTTAAGTGGCCCCGTGCAGGTTGGAATTAATGCTAATAACCTGCCCTACTAATACAGCAGGATAGACTATCCTTACAACTAGAAAAGCACCTCTTTACTACTCTAACCTGGATCTTACTCAAAGTTCTTGATCCTTTAGCTCTGCCTGAAAAGCTGACCCAGTCCCCTGCACCCATCTCAGGAGCAACAGAGAGGCCTGTAGGCCTGGCTGAAGTGGTGAGAGGACACACCTAGGAAGAGGGTGGGGGCTGCTCCTGGGAGCAGTGTTCTGTCACACAATTACCATATTATGTAGCTATAATAAAAAGAAATACTTGAAGTTTTATTAGTGCCATATAATAAAGTATTTATAGAATTCAGATGGGGGGAGGCAGAGGTAGAGAGAGGGGGAGAGAAATCGGAGGAATCAGAATTGTTAGCCCTGGCAACAACAACTCCCAGTATTCACCATACTTAGTAAACTTCAAAGCCTTCAGCTGGGACATCAGGCCAACTCTCACCAACCCAGATCAAGGGGACCAAATGTCCACTCCCTGTCCATTACAGAATGTCTCTGACTTCTTCCTGGTTAAGAAAGAAAGAGGAACTAGGAGGAACAGACAAGAGGAACAAGAAATATCAAGAAATCCATGCAGACAGGAGGTTGAAAATGTTGGGGGAGAGGGGAGGGCATCAGTTGAAAGAATGAGTGGAATGTGAGCTTTAAAAGGTTCCATTCTAAAGCTAAACTTCTAAGTTCTCAACATCCAACCTACCTGACAGCTTTGAAATTTATCAAAACAGGGTTTTCCATCCTTGTGCTGGCCCCTCTGCACACCTCTCACACTCCCCACCCCAACCACACTCTGCATGCATCACCACCACCACGAGAGCAGTGCACCCCACACCTACTCCGACCACACAGCACACACCCATAGCTTCTCCCACACGACCTCCCCCCCATACACACACATGGTTTTCACAGCCACAGTGCACATACAAACAGCATGTTCACCACAACATACTCCTTCCCAAGGCCATGGGCTGCCTGAATTCCCCGGGCATCTTCCCAACTTAAGACACCTCATAGATAAAAACATTTTCTGAGTCTACAACCCTTTTTAATATTTCAAAATTCTCTATTACCCAGAAAATCTCCCCAAAGAGAGAGAGAGAGAGAGAGAAGTGAGGGCTGTGACATTATTACAGAGAAGACTATAAACGGAACAAATATAGTGCTGCTTTATTACAAGGCAGTGTGGGGTTGGTGGCTGGCTGATTACAGGGACACTCCCCAGAACGCTCTGCAGTCCCAGACCTCAATAAAGCCCTTCAACTGAGGGGCAATTGGATCCAGAGGCCCCATAGAATCCCTTCGGACTCCAGTCCAGGATATGGTATCTGCCTTGGTTGAAGATAAGAAGGAAAGCAAACACAATCTAAGAACACCCATGCTTGGCAAAGAGCCACTAGGCTATCTTCTCACAGGCAAACACAATTAGCACGATCTGGGTTTTTTGACATCAATAGATTCCAAACTTCAGAATCTAAAAAAAAAAGCCCTAGAGAAACCAAGAACAAAATTGATAGATTTAAAACTCATACATGGCCGAGCATGGTGGCTTGCTCCCGTAATCCTAGCTCTCTGGAAGGCCAAGGTAGGAGGACTGCTTGAGCTCAGGAGTTCAAGACCAGCTTGAGCAAGGACAAGACCTTGTCTTTACTAAAAACAGAAAAATTAGCCCAGCATGGTGGTAGGCCCCTGTAGTCCTCACTACTCAGGAGGTTGAGGCAGGAGGACGACTTGAACACAGGAGTTTGAGGTTGCTGTGCGCTAGGCTGACATCCCGGCACTCTAGACTGGGCAACAGAGTGAGACTCTCTCAAAACAAAACAAACAAACAAAAAACCACACACACATATCAGGAATAGTGCAGACTAAGGGGTAAGAATGGATTAGAGGATAGAAAGAAGCAGAGCAGCTTAAGTAACTAAAGCAAACCATATTACACATAAAATCATAGAAGGAAAGAGTGGGAAATCCACAAGTCCTCTCCTCTGGGCTCTGGGCACACTGCGTCCCTTCTCGGGTGACTCACAGTGGGATCACCTTCACCCCCTGCTTCATGTGGTAAGGGCCTCTTTATAAGGAGACACACCGCGAGCCTTCTCCTCCTCCATCCCTGCAAGCCAAGGGAATTGCGTCACTGACCTACACACACATTCACTCCCTCCTCTTTCTAGCGGGCCACCACACAAGGGATCTTGTCTTGTGGTCCCTGCGATCCTTTCATCTGGGCTCCAAACCCACTGTCACCTTGGCCCTGAATCACTCCCCAGGAGACACTGGGAAAACAAAGCCGGACAAAGAGTGTCTGGGTCCTGTATGGCTAGAATTTACTGATCCCTGCTGGTGAGGGAACCTAAGCTATGCTCTTCCTGGGCAGAGCACAGGAATAATTTTGAACTTGGCATTGTGGCCAGGCCTTAGGACTAGGTTTCCACTGATTTGGGAGATACTAATTCACTCTAGCTCCCAAGAGCTGAAGGATAAAAAGGGCTGAGAGACATTCCCTAAGGTTCTACCTCCTCTGCCTTACTTATTCAGTGGCTGGGGAATTGCTAGGGTTGGAAGAGAGCCAGCAAGTACCCCCCACCCCCAGCTCTGTTCTCATTCCCTTTGGCTATTCTGTTTTGAGGGTAGCCCCAAGGAAAACATTTTGGCAGCTGAAAATGTCACTGTTTCTCAGATCCCTTTCCAAAATAGAGGATTCCCTCCAATTTAGTCTCAGCTCATTTCCATGTCTCATGGTCCTGACATTTTTCCTTGACCTTCTATGTGATGATACTCCACTTTGGGGCTTTGCCATTTTTATCTAATTGCAGAACCTGTGTTTTGATGGGCAGATTTAAGACGAGTTACAGGAATGCTGTTTACTTTCTGAGTTTTCTCCCTTCTCAAATACATTTCATTAGAACAACACTTCTGAGACCATGTGGGATAGTGGGGGAAACTGTTGTACTAGAAAGTCAAAGGATGAGGTTCTGGTTTCTACTCCAATTACTTGTGGGACTCGCAATTTTTCTGAGCCAACGCATCATATCTCTTCATCCTTAAGTGACTCTAAGTATGCTTTACGAAAAAAAATAACTATGTCAATTCAGTCTTCTTTTTATCTGAGTAGGGAATCAATATTCAATTTGTGTTGAATTTTTCTCAATGAATCTAGTGAACAGAGCCAGAAAAAATATCAGTAGTGACATGGCCTGTGATAGAGCAAACAAAGCAGCACATGAGGGTAACTAAACTGAACTCAGAGGACCCAGGAAAATCTCCTTGAGGACATAACATCTTCACTGGAATCCGAACAAGGAATAGGAAGAGACCCAAGGGAAAAGGTAGCCAGGGGTTTCCAAGGATGGCTCTAGGAACTGACATCAGTTCACTGTGACCAAGTGTAGATTTGGAGAAGCAAGGTAGAGTGTGGATGGGAGTAGGGGGTGAGTGTGGCCTAGCAGAAGAGCAGGGGATGAAGATGGGATGTAAGTAGTGGCCAGATCATAAAGGGTCATAATGGTTTATTAAGAAATGTGTACTTTACCAATCAGAAGTCATTGAACAGTTCTAAATAGGGACATATGACCAGATTTACTTTGATCAGAAGCTTCAGTTTCTTTTCTTGATTGCAGGATTAGTGGGGTATTAGAAAGAGAAAAGAAGCAGAGGTTCAGACCAGGCCTACTTCTTACCTTTCTATGGATCCTAGCATGTCCCCTTTCTTCCTCACAGGACTCCCCAGTCCTTTAAATTCTTGGCTTACTTTCCAAACAATCTTCCCTCTCAGCAAAGAAAAACCTTTCATTGTGTGGCAAGTTCTTTCCAGCTATCTGTCTATTGACCTGAGGTTTTAGTCTCCTTCCTTTAATATTACTCCCTCACCAGCATCCTCCAAATAGGGCTGTCAACAACACAGACAATAATCCACATTTTTAATCCAAGGCCCATTTCTTATCTCTTTCTCAAATTCCATTAACTCTCTCAATATTTACCTTTCCCTACAATCCAAGATCTCTCAATCTCTGAACAATATGATGGCCTCCTAACGAAGACTAAGATAATGCTAACCAAATAGGTGATCAATCTATACAAGAAAGACTTTATACTTAGATGATAATGACAGACTAGCAAATGAACTCTTCGAAAACATCCATTCCTTTTCTTTCTTCTTTATCTCATAAAGTCCTCTAGAGCTACAGTTTAAGGTTTAGAATCAATACCCTACATGGAAATCATCATGGTCATTATTAACTTTATCTCTTGGCCTTATACCATTTAACTTACGATTAAAGAACCTTGGCACTGGGGAAGAAAGCATTCTACTTCAGTGTCAGAACTCTTTGGCTTGACTTGGCAATTGAGATCAAATTACGTCTTGCTGCCTGAAATTTCCTTAAGAACCTTATTCTACTCACCCCCACTGAATAGGTTTAGAGTAGGACCTCTATATCCAGTAGGAAATAGCTCAACTCACTAGGTCTTAAGGTTCTAGAACAATACTATTCAAAGTATGATCAGCAAACTGGCACAGGTCTGTGAACTCCTTGTAATTAGTCCATGATCAGGTAACCATTTAAATAGAAACTTAAATAGCATTCCATAGAAACTCAATGAAAGCATTTAAAAACTTTTATAGCAATTTAACATTGTCAGAACATCCAAACACATGTTCAGAGGGCTTATCTCAGTAAACAGGTCATAAAACAGATTGAGCATTGTTGAACCTGTATATGTACAGATGGTACGTGCTACATACTAGTTGTGCACGGTAAGACCATGAGTCAGATTGCTTTGAGAAGCAGTGTTCTAGAAGGTTTCTAAAAGGGAAGAGAAGAGAGATGCTAGGAGGACTAGCTTTCGTCTTTTTTACCTCTTCTGGGTTCAAGAGAGAGTGAATCTGCTGCCTATGAAGAACAGGAAGCTGCTCCCACTAAGCCACTGACGGTATGGGGTGAAGATGAGGGCAGGAGTTGGTGGCCAGGTTATCAGGCAATAACAAACTCAGCATCCAAGCACGCGACTTCCAGCAATGCAAGGAGTTTCCTTTGTTTGGGGAAAACAAGAGCTGCAAGAAGCCTCTCCTTGACACGTTTTTGCCTGGCCTCGGGAGGAACCCAACCACCCTCGACACACAAATAGGACAGTCCTGGCCAGTGACCAACAAGCCAGTACCCTGACCACAACCCCTGTTTGCTTTTCCTTTTCCACCACTTCCTCAATTCAAGGGCCACTGTGGGGCCATAGGTAGCTGCCAACCTAAGTCACCCTTCAAGAACTTTACCCCCTATGACCCACTACCTAGTCCATACAACCCTTCTAATGTCCTTTCTCCTGCCTACTTTCTCACTATGGTTTGGTCTGAGAGTAAGGGCTGCTGGCCCCTTCCCTAGAGTTGTAGTTAGTTATGCCTCAGAATACCATTCCAGCAAAGGCCATGGTATTCTCTAGCAAACTAAACCCAAGAAGATCAGCATGTAGCCAAGTACCCGAGAAGAATAATATTTGAGGTTTCAACAATCTCAACTATTCTGAATAACTATTTTTATGTTATCTGAGTAGTCGCTTGATTATACTAGATCCTCAGCTTCAAGAATCCAGTTATCACCAAGACTAAAATAGATAAAATAGGCTCGGCACCTGTGGCTCAAGCAGCTAAGGCGCCAGCCACATACACCTGAGCTGGTGGGTTCAAATCCAGCCCAGCCCACCTATAGTCCCAGCTACCTGGGAGGCAGAGGCAAGAGAATCACTTGAGCCCAGGAGTTGGAGGTTTCTGTGAGCTGTGGTGATGCCACGGCACTCTACCCAGGGTGACAGCTTGAGGCTCTGTCTCCAAAAAAATAAATAAAAATAAAATAAAAACCAGATAAAACGGTCAGCACCCGTAGCTCAGTGGGTAGGGCGCCAGCCACATGCATCAAGGCTGGTGGGTTCAAACCCGGCCCAGGCCAGCTAAAACAATGACAGTGGGTGTTGTACCCGGCACCGTAGTCCCAGCTACTTGGGAGGAGGCTGAGGCAAGAGAATCGCTTAAGCCCAAGAGTTTGAGGTTGCTGTGAGCTGTGACACCACAGCACTCTACCATGGGTGACACAGTAAGGCTCTGACCAAAAAAAAAAAAAAAATAGATAAAACAATGCCCCTACTCACGGTGCAGAATGTCAAAACTAAACTTCCAAGGAGTTAGTTAGGGCCAAAGACCAAAAAAATACACCACTACCTTTAAGCCTATCCCTTTGAGGTATAAACTGAATAAATGTCTCAACCTCACAGACTCACATGAAAGTGCCATCTAGGACCCAAAATTTCAGGATACTTTTTCCAAGAACTCTGAGAAGTAGGGCTAGCAAGTCCTGCTTATGACTTTACTATGATAAATCAAGAGCCTGGGACCAGCAAACCTTCCTCCGTCTCTGATTAATCAAGGAGCTTACTTTTTACCCTGACGGTACAAGTTTCTATGAAGACTAATTTGTCCAGTAAGGGGAGGGATTTGGAGGCGGGACTCCCCCCACTCCAGGCCTCCTTCGTGCCAAAGAAGGAGGAAACAGAATAAGCAAAATAAAATTCATAAAGTAAAGCAGTAATTATGGTGTGGTCAACAAGAGGCTGCTCCTCAGGCCCATCATTATGTGGCTAAATTTAACGCCCTGCGTGGCCAGGGGAGCTGTGCGCCCCGGGCACCGTGTGTCCACACAGACGCCAGCTCTGCCACCTTTACCCGCTCAACAGCCGCCAGGGCTGCCAGAAAGCAGGTCACAATTTTTTTTATAGTCTGTTTACCAAGATGCTGTTTTTACTGCCGAGGTTTCTCTCATTTTATCTTTTTCCCTTTTCCCCAAACAGACTGGCCTGTATTTTCTGTCCTGTTTTTTTTTTTTTTTTTCTTCTTTCTCCCTCTCTCAGTACTATTTTCGGAACTCTAATTTTATATGGTATGTCCCTTTTTTTTTTTTTTTGGTAAATATTTGCCATAACTAAGCCAGGCACATCCAGTTTAAAAGGCTCCGTCCCACAAAACATCAGGCCTTTAATGATACGCATCTCATTAGCTCGTTCTATGAAAGAGGGTATAGAAAAAAAAAAGCAATTACAGGCTCTCTCACTTTTTATATCTAGAGAGACCTATATTTATATATGAGGACAAGTTGAAAACTGACATTCTGAGCCCCAATATGAAGCCAGTACAATGGCCATTTGATTCAGGCCTTTAGGCCTCAGAAGCAGTTTCAGGAGAGTAGGGCTACTGGGCTGTTTATCTTTTCAGGTCCACCCAGGGGCTTCTGACACAATCAGTACAGTACATACTACAACCAGTTCTCAAACTCTGATGTGTTAGGGTTCTGTATATCAGAGCAGCGAAATTCTAGGAAGTCCTCTGACACTAAATTTCTAAAAATGGCTGTAAGAAAACAAAGGGGGGGCAAAAGGATACCAATATTTCCCTCCTTCACTGGCCACTGAAGTTAAAGAAAGTTAAGAAAATGATCAAAGAGATCCCTTCCAAGTTAGAACTTTCACACCTCCCACACATCATCCAAAGGGCTTCTCCAGTTCAGCAAAGCCCCAGAATTGAAGGGAAGATTTCTTTCTGTACATGTTAGGTTCTTATTGCCCTGAACATAAGGCACAAAAGTACTCTCCAAATACTTGTCTGTGATGCTTTGAAACCCTGCTTGATACTCTTAAGATGGTGCTAGAGGAGTCCTTGGTATTAAATGTTTTTGATAAGACCTGTTAGGAGGAGGAAATAGGTACCTGGATTGAAAGATCCTGCATGGCTATTCAGGTAGCACATCATGGGGAGTCTGTACATTTCAGGGACCTACATAAAGGCCCAGACTCTCTAGCTTGGTTTTCATTAGATCATTTAGCGAAGACAAGATGATAGAGGATTAATTGATGCTAACTACACTGAAATTGGCATAAATGTATTTATGATCTATGTACAAAAGACTTAATAAAACAAATAAGGATAAAAAAATTGATGCTAACTAAAAATCATAAGACACTACTTCCTTTTTTTTTTTTTTTTTTTTTTTTTACAACAGAGTCTCACTATGTCACCTTCAGTAGAGTGCCATGGCATCATAGCTCACAGCAATCTCAAACTCTTGGGCTTAAGCAATTCTTTTGCCTCAGCCTCCCAAGTAGATGGGACTACAGGTGCCTGCCACAACACCAGGCTATTTTTTGGTTGCACTTGTCACTGTTGTTTAGCAGGCCTGGGCCGGGCTCAAACCCACCAGCTTCAGTGTATGTGGCCAGTGCCCTACTCACTGAGCTACAGGCGATGAGCCGTAAGACACTACTTTTGAAATTAAAATGCCAATTTATTAGTTTACAAAGTGAAAAATATCTTCAGCTGCTTTTTCCTGGGAAGCTGACTAAATACTGAGTGCTACTTATTAAACATAGAAAAAAGGCAAAAATCAGCAAATTGCTTTAAGGGACAGTTCACCTTTCCAAACTATCTTGGTAGGAACACCAGCTCCCATTCAAGTGAAACTGTTTCTTCCTCCTCTCAGGTAACACATGTATTTTATGTATATATGTAGATTTATATATTCCAGTGGCTTAATCTTCCTCAAAAGTCCATCTTTCAAGGGCAGAAAGGATGTTTTAACTTTTAAATACAACTCCACCATATTTATTATTTTCAACATTGCTTAATAAGTATCACCCCTGTAGAGTTTAAACTTATAAAGAGAAAAACAAATAGACCAAAGATCTCCCACAATGAACAAAAAATACTCTTCCTGAGACCTTCTAGTAATTTCTTCCTTAATGGGAGATACTAAGGATGCCCAAGAATCCTGCAGTCTCATTTCCTAAACACTATGCAGCTAAGCTGCCAACCATAAGCTGACTCTTAAGGACTCAATCTCTATAGAATTCTCACTTTTCAATGTGGCTCACTATCCTAAGGAAATATTAGCCATAAGTGAAGTATATAAGAAAATGGTTTATGTGTAAGTTTAAAATTACAAAGCCAATAGACCAGGTAGAACTTAAAGGTAAGGTGTTTGATACTTTTCTTTTCTCTCTTAATTTCTATAACCAGAGACCTGTAGGAATGTGAAAGACTCCTCAAATGCTAAGACCTTTAAGTTACAACCCCTTATTTGCATACCCTGTCTACAAGATGGTGAGGTAGGTTTGAAAGAGGAAACAAAATGAGCAAGACAGTTCTGCCTTAAGGACTCTATAAGCTCACAGAGAAGGTAAGGTAAATTCTTACAATATAAGACAAAAGTGGTAAGTGACACAGGAAAGATACAAGGCCTTGTGGGAGTTCAGAAGAGGAAACTAATATAGCTCATACTTTTACTTCTGTCCATTTCACTATTTCTATCACAACAGAAAGGTCAGGTAATCATCTGACCCTATTTCTAAGAGGGATTGAATGCCCTTAGAAGAGACCTTAAAATTCTTGGATAAAAAGGCTACACTTCCTGGGGGAAAGAGGTTGAAAGTATGCAGTAATCCAGTCATCTACCTTCACAATATCACCCATCCCTTCATGCTCTCCACAAATCCCAGAGGATGGACTAACTACTTCCACGACTTTGCTCAACTCCACAGATCTTCATTCTCACACTATCCATTTCCCTTCGCCACCACAAATTTCTCCTTTTCCACTGGCTTCTTTCTCATTTGCCTTCAAACACATGTGTCTTTCCATCTTGTTTCCCTTGAGCCACTTCTAGCTATCTCTCATTTCCTTTTCACTGTGAAATTTCTCTGGGGACAGTTCTACATTCATTGTCTCAACTACCTTATCTACTGACCCTTCTTTAACTAGCAAAGTTATTTGAGATGTAATCTGCCTAATTGCCCAAGATCATGAATTGCCTAATGATCTTTTCTGTGTCAGTCAACCACCCTTCTCTTTGGTCTGTCTCCTACATGTGGCACTGTGGGTAGACCTCCCCAGTGATGGAAACAGCATGTGATTTGAGTCAAGAAAAGCATGGGCAAATCAGCTGAATGGCTTTAAGCAAATTACTTCACCACCACCACCACCCCCAGCCTCTGATTCTTTACCTTTAAAATGCAGATACTATTATACCTCACTCACAGGTCTGTTGTAAGGATTAAAAGTTATAACTTAGATATGGAACTCGGAACTTTGTCTAGCACACGTACATTATGTACTTTATATCTGTTAGTTCCCCTTTCTTGGCTAATCTACTACTACTGTATTCTGATTCTTTTCCTGTCTCACATTTCCATCACTGGCTGCTGTTGTGATTGTTCCTTAAGTCTATTCATTGGGCCTTTATTCCTTTCTCCCAGCAAAAGACGCAGCCATTCTCATGGCTTCAAATATCACTCCTTTGGAGAAGATTCCCAAATTTATTTCCACAGGTCCTTTTTTCAACCCAACCTTCAACTCTACTTTTTCAATTCTTGCCTGAGCATTCCCACTTGGATGTCCTATAATCAACTTAAATACAACATGTATTTAAAAAGATTTTCATCTTATGTCTTTAAATTAGCTCTAATTATAAATAAGCCATTGATTTTTTTTGTTTTGTTTTGTTTAGGCAAAGGCATTATTAAATGGCCATATTGTTATGAATGGACTTGTATGAAACCCTTTCTCTACTAAGGAAAAGAGGAGGGAGACTCAATTGTTGTGATGCACCACAAAATACCCCAGAGATACATGAAGCTTACAGGTTAAGCCGAAAAGGGTTAGACATTTACCAGAAATAAGACATCAACCAACAATGCTTCACAAATCTGAACCAAATAAATTTCTCAGACTGAACATTCAAACTAAATGAAAGAATAATAGTGGATTTTGTGAAGCAAAACAGAGAATAAAAAAGTTTTCATTTTAAGAGAGTTGGTAACCTGCTTTGATTTAAGTAAGAAACACAGTCTGTTAAACTGTGCTAGCCTATCTGGACCTAGATATAGGGGCATGATTTCATTTTTCACAAGCCCTTATAACCCTCTATTAACTTATATCTTACATGTTTGGCCCCTGTAGGAATCTGAGTTTGTAACAGCTGGTTTTGAGATTCTTAGGATAAGAGAATTTGAGATATGGAAAAGTCCTTCACTGTTGGGGTTCTTAGAAGCAGAAACCCATCCCTTGGTAATGGATAATTTTATACCATTTGTATTCTCCATATTGATTTCCTTTTTGTTTTCCCTCAAAATTTTAATGAATTTTCTTGTGAAAGCCTGCTGCTGCAGAGCCTGGACCTTGTACTTTACCTCCTTGATGGTGGTGATCCAAGGGTCATGGTGCTTAACCTGCTCCCGCTGGAACTCTAGTTCCTACCTCCTCCCCTCGGCCACTCTTTTTATTTTTTTATTTTGGAGATGAGTCTCACTCTGTCACTCTGGATAGAGTGCCATGGCATCATGGCTCACAGCAACCTCAAACTCTTAGACTTGAGCAATCTTCTTGCCTCAGCCTCCCAAGTAGCTGGGACTACAGATGCGCACCACCGTACCCTGCTAAGGTTTTTAGTTTTTCCTATTTTTAGTAGAGATGGGGTCCTGAGCTCAAGCAATCTACCCGCCTCAGCCCCCCAGAGTGCTAGGATTATAGGCATGCCAACATGCCTAGCCACCTACTCTTATTCTTATTTTGCATCCTTTGCCCATTAGCTTCCCACCTAAAATACCTTCCACATATTATTAGTTCCCTCTCACAGCCTAAACAAACCATTCAAGTCTAGTTCAAGTCCTGCCTTTTACAAGAATCTTATTCTAATCACTCCACTATTATGACCCTTGTTATCATTCATTGAGCACTGTGAGCTCTTTAATGACAATATTACCATACCTTACATTTCCACAGAAGCTAGTATTGCATATGTGCACTATAATAACTACTGAAAGAATGAATTAACTGCAAGTTTCTCTAGGTCAGAGAACTGAAGCACACAATAGTAGGAAGTATATTCTCATGTATCTAGATTTATCCTTCCTTTTTCTTTTTTCTTTTTTTTTTTTTTTTTTTGAGATAGAGTTTTGCTTGGTTACCCCTGCAGAGTGATATAGCTCACTGCAACCTCAAACTCTTGAACTCAAGCAACTCTCCTGCCTCAGCCTCCTGAGTAACTGAGACTATAGGTACCTGCCACCACACCCAGCTAAGTTTTCTATTTTTAGTAGAGAAGGGGTTTTGCTCTTGCTCAGGCTGACCAACCCTTAGGTGATCCTCCTGCCTCAGCCTCCCAAAGTACTAGGATTACAGGCATGAACCACCAATCCTGGCCAACTTATCCACCCTTATGATGCTCACAAAAGATACTAAAAAAACATACTCTGACTCCTATGCCTTCCACTACAGAATGAACAATAGGTACAAGGTAAAGAGAGAGACAGCCCTACTAACTGTAGAAGTAGAACCCTTGTGGCTCTATGACTAATTTTCTTTCCAGGATTTTGTTATGTATGTATTCCTTTGATTTTTGAGGTGTTAATCTATTAACTGGCTCTAAAAAAAGAAGTTCTGGAATCTCTCAATAACAAAAGATTCGGGCAGCACCTATATCTCAGTGGGTAGGGCGCCAGCCACATACACCAGGGCTGGTGGGTTTGAACCCAGCCCGGGCCATCTAAAACAACAATGACAACTGCAACAACAACAAAAAGCTGGGCATTGTGGCAGGCGCCTGTAGTCCCAGCTACTTGGGAGGCTGAGACAAGAGAATTGCTTGAGCCCAAGAGTTTGAGGTTACTGTGAGCTGTGACACCATGGCACTCTACCCAGGGCGAAAGCTTGAGACTCTGTCTCAAAAAAAAAAAAAAAAAGGTTCAAGGTTTATACTTCATCCCAAAGTGGGGATTGCCTCTCGGAAAATGTAAATGTCAAAGAAACAAAGTAGGTAATAGAATGGCGATACAATAGCTTTTCCCTAGGGTACTCATCTATTTACACACAGGGCTGTCTATGTCTAGGCTACCAACAGGCAATCATTTGATGGTCTATTCATAATATGGGAAAAATAAATAAGAGTGAGAAGATTTGACTCCTTCATCCATTCAACAAATAGTTACTGAGTGCCCACTATGTGGGGAAACATTGCTCTGGGTACTTGGGATATAGACCACTGCACAAAACATACATCTTTGTTCTTGTTGAGCTTACATTCTACTGGACAGAGACTAACTGTAAACAATAAGTATAATAAAAATAGGTACAGTTTATAATAATATGTTAGAAAATAGGTACTATGGAAAAAATAAAAAGTAAAGCATGGGGGCCAGGCGCGGTGGCTCATACCTGAGCTCACAGGTTCGAGATAAATTTGAGTCTGAGCCAGAGTGAGACCTCGTCTCTAAATAAATAGCCGGGTGTTGTGGCTGGCACCTGTAGTCTCACCTCCTTGGGAGGCTGAGGCAAGAGAATCACTTGAACCCCAGAGTTTGACGCTGCTGTGAGCTATGACTTCACCACACTCTATCAAGGGCAACAAAGTAAAACTCTGTCACTACAAAAAAAAAAGTAAGGCATGGAAAAGTGAAACAAAAATGCCAGGTGCCTGGGGCAGCACCTGTGGCTCAGTGAGTAGGGCACCAGCCCCATATACCGAAGGTAGCGGGTTCAAACCCAGCCCTGGCCAAACTACAATAAAAAATAGCCAGGCGTTGTGCAGGGCGCCTATAGTCCTAGCTACTTAGGAGGCTGAGGCAAGAGAATCACCTAAGCCCAAGAGCTGGAGGTTGCTGTGAGCTGTGATGCAACAGCACTCTACTGAAGGCGATAAAGTGAGACTCTGTCTCTAAAAAAAGAATGCCAGGTGCTGAGGGGCAGGGACAGGAATGTGTCATTTGTTTTGTTTTCTTTTTTTTTTTTTAAGAGACAGAGTCTCACTCTATTGCCCTTGGTAGAGTGCCGTGGTGTCACACTGCTCACAGCAACCTCCATCTCCTGAGCTCAGACGATTCTCTTGCCTCAGCCTCCCAAGTAGCTGGGACTACAGGCACCCGCTACAACACCCAGCTATTTTTTGTTGCAGTTGGGCCAGGGCCAGGTTTGAACCTGCCACCTTTGGTATATGGGGCTAGCGCCCTACCCACTGAGCCACAGGCACCACCCAGGTATGTGTCATTTGAACAGAGACATTATTGCAGTTTGTGGAGATGGATGCAGTCTATGTAGATATGTTCTCAAATTCTTTGGCACATCTCCTAGCTTAATTACCCTCCCCTTATGTATGAACTGGACTTAGCAACTAATTTCCAATAAAGAGAATACAGCCAAACGGTTATGGAATGTCATCCTAAAACTAGGTTATAAAACGACTACAGCTGCATTCAGTCTTGGTCTCACTCTCTCCGTCTCTTGGATCACTGGCTCTGGAGGAAGTGCCACGCGAGCAGCCCTGTGGAGAAGCCATGTGGCAAGGAAATGGCTCCTCCTGCCAACAGTCACTTGAGAGCTTGGGTGCGAAATCTCTAGATCTTACTGCATTACCAGCTGACATCTTAGGTGCCACTTCATGAGAGACCCTGAGGCAGAGTCACTCTAACTAAGCTGCTTCTGGATTCCCGACCCTTGAAAACTGCGCAGAATAATCAATGTCTGTGATTTTAAGCCATTTCATTTTGGGGTAATTCATTACTCCATAATAAATAATAATACAGACTTAAAGGAAATTACACAGACTGAATGGAGCTGCAGTCTTTTTATAACCTAGTTTCAGGATGACATTGCGTAATAGAGAGAGCTGGCCATACAAATATATGAAGAAAGAACATTCCAAGCAGAGGGAGCAGACAGTGTAAGGCCTAAAGGCAGGAGATGCTTAAAGTATTAGAAAAACAGCAAGAGGCCAGTGCAGCTGCAGTGGAGTGAGGGAGGGAGAAAATTACAGGAGATGAGGCCAGAAAGGTAACAGAGTCCTGATCACATAGGGTCTTACAGTCCAGTAAGGCCTTTGGGTTTTACTCTGTAAGTGAAACATTAACCAATGAAGGGCTTTGAGCAAAAGAGTCTCAGGATATGACATATGTTTTAATAAGATTGATGTATTAGTAATGGGCCAGCAGAAGGTAGGAGGACCAGCAGGAATACAAGTTGAGAAGGCTTTTGCAGGCTTTTGCAGATTCTCTTGCCTCAGACTAGTTCGGCAG
The DNA here is from genome assembly GCA_963574355.1 of Loris lydekkerianus. Classification (NCBI taxonomy): domain Eukaryota; kingdom Metazoa; phylum Chordata; class Mammalia; order Primates; family Lorisidae; genus Loris; species Loris lydekkerianus. The sequence continues at coordinate 45,980 of CAUYPK010044884.1, forward strand.
CAGCAGAGGTGAGAATATTTTTAAGGTAGAGCCAAAAGGATTTCCCACTGGACTGGATGTAGGATGTGAAAGAAAGGCTGGAGTCAGGATGACTCCCAGGTTTTTGGCCCAAGCAACTGAAAGGATCAAGTTTTCATCACCTTAGATGGGAGAAGGTTGTTGGAAAAGCAAATCTGGGGGCAAGATTGGGAGTTCAGTTTTAGACATGTTGAGTTTAAGGTGTCTATTAGACTCCCACATGGAAAGATTGAACAAGCAAGCCTGGAGTTTTAGGATAAAGTCTACAATGAAGATTAAATTTGGTATTCAATTGCTTCTTGGCCTTATGGCTAAGATTAAGTATTTGGAATTTATCAACAGATGGATTTAAAGCCACAGTGCTAGCTGTGATCAATGAAGGAGTATGGACAAAAAGATAAAAGCAATAAGGACTGAGCCTTGGGGAAGTCCAACATTAAAAGTAAAAAAGAAGAAGAACCATCAAAAGACTCAGAGAAAGAGCAAGAAATGAGGTAGGAAGAAAAACAAATGAGTTAGGAAGAAGGTTGTGGTATAGAAGTTATGTTTAAAAAGCACATTGAGGCTGGGCACAGTAGCTCACACCTGTAATCCTAGCACTCTTGGAGGCTGAGCCAGGAGAATCACTTGAGGTCATGAGTTTAAGACCAGCCTGAGGAAGAGCAAGATCCTTTCTCTACTAAAAATAGAAAACTAAGCTGGGCGTGGTGACAGGTGCCTATAGTTGCAATAACTCAGGAGGCTAAGGCAGGAGGATTGCTTGAGTCCACAAGTTAATGGCTGTAGTTACCTATGATCACACCACTGTAGTATATATCCTGGATGACACAGTGACAGAGTGAGACCCTGTCTTTAAAAAAAATAATAAAAAGGAAAGAAAGAAAAAAAGGAAAACTGAATGGATAATGGTACAATTCCCCCATATAAGGAATGTTTTGGGGAGTATACATAGATAACTCATTCTGGACATGTTTAGGATGTGGTATGTGTGGGACATCCAGGTGGAAATAATCAAATATGCAGAAAGAAATGTGGGCCTGAAACACAGTGGAGATATAAAATTGGTACTCAGTGATGTAATAATGATGGTTGACACTAGCTTCTCAATAAGACAATCCAGAAAGAAGGAAAGTGAAGGGTAAGAGGGCCATGGATACAATCTTAGGGAACATTAATGTTTATGGGGTAGGTAAAGAAAATGGAGAGCCAGCCAAGGAAACCGAGTAGAACTGTCTGTGAATGAGCTTAACAGGATGGCAATTTTCAGGTTAAAGGGCTTTCCATCTTTCCCACATCATTGATATAACCCCTAGCTTCATAAGAACAGCAACAAATATCTTCATAGTTTAAAGTATCTGCTACAGAATCAGACTGCCACCAGACAGGGGATGAACACAGTAACTAAAACTAGACAGGATACAACAACCATGGCTACATTTAGGATGCTGAGTCAAATGTCAACTATAGCCCCCAAATTTCTTGGCTGACATATTACGGTGAACAGATTATTTAAGTCTTATAAAACATTCAGAATGCAGTAGTGGGGACAATTATTATGCTGAATACCCTCCTATCAAGAGAGAAAAAGAGAATTGCAAAACCTAGCTCTCTTTGCTAAGGGCCACCTCCCAAAGGAAACCAACTTCATACAACTGCCCTGATTTCAGCATCAAGGGCTGATTCCTAGCCAGGGGTTGCCAGCTGTAGAGGGCGGGGCTCTATTTTGGGCTGCCTGCTGTCCCTGAGCCTAGCCGCCTCTGGTTTGAGCAGCATGCAGCCCCAGTGACTCACACACCCATGCAAACCGCCTGTGGCTCAGTGGCATGGCCTCGGAATGCCAGCCTTAGGCCAGCTCCCTCCTCACCCCATTACACTGGGATAAATAAATAAAGAGCCAGCCAGCAGCCACACAGCCTGATGGCAACCAGATGGAGAGAGAGAGGCAGGGGCAGGGCCATGGGAAGGAACTCCCTCGTGTGGACTAGTCTGAGAATGGGTTACACCAGCCCATTCATCCTAAACTTCCTCTTTAATACAGTTCCTGTGCCATATAAGAACAGTCCCCAATTCTCTGACTTTTCTTCCACTCCTAGAGGTGCCGCACAACATTAATCCTAGGAAATGCTCTATAGGGATCTTGCCCTATTTAAGGATCATGCCAACAGCCACCTCACCCAGCCCTGACTTAAACAGATATTGCCAGTAGTTAGGCCATTGTTGTTTGGTCCCCTTGGGTCCCCTGGAAGTCAGAAATGAGAGACTCTTAGAGGGAGAGGAAAAATAAAAAGACCAAATGTGGGCAAGTAACCCCTGCTCAATCCTTATGCTTCCTCGCCTTAGTATCCTAGAAACCTCCCTGTCCTATTGCCCCCTGTGCCCTATGTCTACAACCTCTTCCCTAGCAATAATCCCAATGAGAATTTTTATAAAGTGACCCCAAGCAATGACCGCATGGCCCTCTGACATCAGCCCTGGCCCCCCTGTGCCTTCATCCCAAGCTCTCTCCCCAGTTTGTTTATCTTCCTATTCTATGTTGCTTATTTTGATGGCACATCCTTTCAGTTCAGTCCTAGGTGACCCTATGACCCTTCTGTGTCCTGTTTGTAGGACCCCGGGCAAGCAGAGAAACTGAAAAGATGCAGCAATCATAAGAAGTCCTTCAGCCCCAGTAGGAAAACTTTCAGTTCCATCCAGGACATTCTGAGGACAGACAGTGTGCAGTAACCACAGAGGTCACAAGAATTCCATGTTATCCTAGCCTTGTGTCTCCCCTAACTTTTGTGTACAACCAGTTTAAAGTAGTTAAACAAAACAGGGATCATCCTAGATGGTGAGTCGAGAAACATGGGAAGTCCTAAACTTAACAGCTACAGCTACATGACCTTAAGGCAAGTCACTTAATCTCTGTGAGATTTCTTCATCTATAAAATGGAAAGCTATACCTACCTTTCTCTCAGATCCTTTCCAGTTATAATAAAATTCTTAAGCATATGAGGCTGACCCACCCAGAACATAGAGGACCAATACTCTTGAAGTTGGCTCAAAAAAGAACCCTTCCTGCACTAGCACCAGGATTCTATATGCTTATAATTTTGCAAGGCTCCCTCCCACCCCAATAGTATGAAAGAGTGAGCCTCCAATTTAACAAATGAGACAACAGTAGCTCCAAAAGAAGTGATTTATCCAGGACAGGCACAGAGGTTCAACACACATTAATCCTCACACTCTGGGAGGCCGGGACAGGCAGATTGCTTGAGCTCATGAGTTCAAGACCAGCCTGAACAAAAGTAAGACCCTGTCTCTACTAAAAATAGAAAAACTGAGGTAAGAGGATCTCTTGAGCCCAAAAGTTTACGGTTGCTGTGAGCTCTGATGCCACGGCACTCTACCCAGGGTGACAGCTTGAGACTCTCTCTCTAAAAAAAAAAAACAAGCGATTTATCCAAAGCTGCAAAATAAACCATAAGAATAGTTAAAGACCCCAAATACAAATCTAACAAGCAACACTGGATCCACAGGCCACCTGCTACAATTTACATAAAATCCCTCTAGCATTGATTTATCACAATGTTCATCCACAAACTTATTGAGAACCTACTACTTCTAGGAACCATGGTCAATGCTGGGGATATAGAGATAAATTCAGCATGGTCCTTGCCTCAAAGAGTCCACAAATCAGTGGAGGAGAAAGCCACACTCTTGCAGACAAATAGTAATATAACAAGGTTATAAGTGGTAAAATAAGAGATATAAATCAAGGTACTATAGTAGCAGAGAAGAAGGATTATCTTTACGAGTCCAGAAAGGTCTCTCAAAGAAGCTGAAGCTGACATTTAAAAGATTAATAGAAGTTGACTTGGCACCTGCAGCTCAAGCAGCTAAGGCATCAGCCACATACACCAGAGCTGGCAGGTTTGAATCCAGCCCAGGCCTGCCAAACAACAATGACAACTACAATAAAAAAATAGCCAGCCATTGTGGCGGGCGCCTATAGTTCCAGCTACTTGGGAGGCTGAGGCAAGAGAATCGCTTAAGCCCAGGGGTTGGAGGTTGCTGTGAGCTGTGATGCCACTGTACTCGACCCAGGGCAATAGCTTGAGGCTCTGTCTCAAAAAAAAAAAAAAAAAAAAAAAGATTAATAGAAGTTTATAAGATAAATAAAGCCAGGGCACTGGGAAGACTAGATAAAGGGAATGATGTATATATAAAGGCAAGAGAAAATAGCATTTGAAGAAATTAAAAGTCATTTCATATTCATAAAGTATAATATATACAGAAAAACATCAAGAAATCAAGCTGAATAGGTATGCAGCTGCTTAATCAGGAAATGCCCTCTCTGCTCAGCCAGGAATAAGCCATGCATTGTTTAACTAAAGGCATGAGATGGGGAACTAGTCCTCATCCACAGCCTATGTTAAGCTTATACCCAGCTTATACCCTTAATACCCAAACTTATAGGCAAGTGAAGCAATCTGACAGAAAAATGGTTAGGAGATCTCTGTCTGTCACAGGCTTAGGTTTAATGGTATCTCCATCTCTAGAAAGACTTGACACCTATTCAGATTCAGGACATAGCAATCTATGTTTTCCTCTCTAGACTCACAAACCCTTCAGTGGATGGCTGAGCACCCACCTCACGTTTTGTGCTCACAATGTTCAGACTGTAAGTATTACAGCTCAGTCAATGTACAGAGGGAGAACAGAAGGTTTCAAATGAAGTGTTCTGCTTTATGTCTCGCCCAGTGAAAAGTGCTCATTAAAGGTTCAGAAGAAATATGAGACACAGACTCTGTCCACAGGAGCTTTCAAATTACTCTGGTAGACAAGACAGAATTATATGAATAATCTCCACACAATATTATTACAGCATTATTCACTCACATAATAAAGTACCAACTTGGGTAACATATAGAATTAGAAAATGGGGCAATAATACTAAGGTATTAACTGTACAACCAACAAGTCCCAGAAGAGTAAGGGAAGGAGAAGATCAATATTGACTGGTATTATCAAAGGTCACTATTATTAATAACACTCCCCCTGTTTTGGCATTTAATAGATGTTTCCTTTGGCCAAACTCAATCCTTAGAAAGGAAACCTAGGCAAGGAGGTTCTGACAGGCCACAATTATCTACTCCCTAGTTCTTCCTTTGCCAGTCCCCTTGTATAAACACTGTGATTTTCCACAGCCTACTGTGCCCACAGGACGGTCCCCAAATGGTAACCCTGAGCTTTTTACCTTCCTCTACTGTTGGATGCTGAAAGGACCTGGACAAGTAATAAGGACTACCCTTCCACTCTGCAGTCCACACCTTGTGACCAGATCTCAACAAGCAAAATTTTAACAAGTGGTCAACCAAGCTTTCCAAGGTTAGAGTATTCTAAATGAAATCCCAGGCTACTTTAACAGAGACAGTTTTTTAAACATTAATCAACCCACTCTCATCTCTTACATTCCTTCCCCCTTCACCTCCACTCCATCCTTCCAATGGACACCTCAAGCTTTAACAGACTTTCTATAGACAACTACCTATATACTCGAGTATAAGCCGAGTTTTGTGCCCAAAACCCCGAACTCGGCTTATACTCGGGTCATGCAGGTTATTTGATTCCGTGCGCATGCACCTAATCAAATGCATGCTGCTTGAGGGGGCGGTGCTTCAGCTCAGTCCACAAGTTGAGGCTGAGCTGAAGAGGCAGGTGGTTGAACTGAACTGTATTCCACTGAACTATTTAACCCACAATATTTAATGGCACATTAAATTAATCCAGTTTTGAAGGATTTTAACCTTTGTGATTTAGCTTGATTACCTGTTAAGCTACGGTTTTCTGCACTTTATTTAAAGTTTAAAAGTTGTTGTTGCTAGTTT
>CAUYPK010044888.1:0-19934 GCA_963574355.1 Loris lydekkerianus
TCATAGCTCACAGCAACCTCCAGCTCTTGGGCTCAAGTGATCCTCTTGCCTCAGTTTTTTTTTTCTATTTTGAGTAGAGATGGAGTCTTGCTTTTTGCTCAGGTTGGTCTCCAACTTTTGAGCTCAAGCAATCCACCCGTCTCGGCCTTCTAGAGTGCTAGGATCACAGGTGTGAGTCACCGCGCCCGGCCTTCTTCAGTATTTTCTTCAAGTAAAGTTATTTTAATATTAGGGTAGTGAGCAATTTTTAGTCAGGATACTAATTACATGCACTGTAAAAGAAAAAAGTGATAAATTGGATTTTGTTAAAATTAAAACCTTCTGCCTTTTGAAGACAACATTAAGAAAATGAAAACACAAACCACAGACTGGGAGAAAATAATTACAGTGCATGCATCTCACAAAGGACTTATATTTAGAATAAAAGACCCCTTCCATGTCAGTAATAACAGGACAAATTAATCAATTACAAATGGACAGAACAATCGAAAAGGCACTCCAACAAAGACATCTGAATGGCCAGTGAGAACATGAAAGATGGTGCTTTCATTATTCATCAGGGACATGTGAATTCAGAACACAGCAAGATACCGTTATATACCACCCCAAAAGACTTGTAACTCCCTGTGCAGGGGTTGGAACTGTCATACATTGCTGGTGGTAGTGGAAAATAGTAAACCACTTTGGAACACAGTTTGGCATTTTCTCATAAAGTTAATCATCAATTGCACCTGTAGGTATTTCCCCATGAGAAATGAAGTGTATGTCCTTACAAACACTTACCAGGTGTTCATGGCTGTTTTATCCATAAGCAGATAAAACAGAACAACCCAAATGTCCACCAACAAGTGAATGATAAACTATGGTTTATCCACCTAATTAAATAATACTCATCAGTGTAAAGGAATGAAATACTGATAAATGCAACAGCATGAATGAATCTCAAGAACAATTATTTTGAGTTAAAGAAGCCACAGTGCCCTTTACCTGAAATTCTAGAGTGACAAAACTAAATCCTAATGACAGAACATAGATCACAGATTGATCTTGCAAAGTGGTGCTGATGGGGCATTTTTATAACTTGATTTGGCAGGGGTTATGTTGGTGTTTACATTTGTCAAAACATCACAGTCTGTACTAAATAAGAGTTTATTTTATTTATCATATCCCCTAAAAGTAAGACTACATGCATGTCATATAGAGTTATAATATTTAAGACTAGTCATCAACATAGGTTTGGGTTTCAATATATGTTAGTCTTTGTCATCAGTTTCAAAAATACAACACAGAATACTCAACCTACCTAACGTAGTAAGTGGAGAGAATGTAGGAGAACAAATTCCCAGTGGGAAATTCCTCCATGTTCACATTCATCATGAATTTTACTGCTTTCAGGTCTAATCAAACTAATTTCCCCCAAATATTTGTAAAAACCTGTATTCAAAAGAAATCGCAAATTTCAGTAGAATGATGTATTGTTTAGAGCTCAAGTGGGAGTACTCTTGGCTGTTAGCCTTCAACAGAGATTGTTGATGTTGGAAAAAATATTTGTTTTATTGAATTCCTACCCTCTCCCAAGAATGAGAGTTAACAGAAATAACAAACAGAAAGATAACCAGGATGACTGTAGAACCTTAAGAGTCCTCAGGGCAGGACACCATCAAATAGCATAGGTGACTGGCATTTACTAACATAAAGTGAGGTATTAATGTGTGGATTTCACACAATTTCATGGATTAATGGATATAAAAATAGTGAGTAGAATTCAATTATTTTAAATCTGTTAATGCCATGTTTAGTAGAATCTATATCTGGCCTCAAAATCAAGCTACTGGTTGTGTGGTAAATGTTGGCATTTGGGGAATTTGTGTGAAAGATACACAATAAGTCCTCACTTAACATTGTAGTCAATGGGTTCCTGGAAACTGAGACTTTAAGTGAAACTACAAAGTACAACTGGTCTTTGAATAACATTGTTTCATTTCAACATTGATGAGAAAAAACAAACAACCAACCAACTTTTTGTTATACCTCATTTTGCTTAAAGTCAGTTTCCAAGAACATTTCTGCTATGCTGAGTGAAGTCTTACTGTACAAGAGTTCTTTGGATTCTCTTAACTTTTCTGAAGGAGAAAATAAATCTGAAAATACCTGAAATGTAAATATTGAAAGGAAAATCACCTCTTTTTAAGACACTACAGAAAATGAGCAAAGTCCTGGAAGCTAGGTAACCATTCTAGTGACGATTGAAGAACCCTGCCTGGGACATGCTCAGACCACCCTTGAACTTGTCCGGCTGCCTGCGTCTCCTAGGTTTCATTCAGCCTTGTGTCTTACCTCAGAACTCTGATTCCTGCCAGGTCAGATATTTTCCAGGGACCTCTGCTTTCAGCAGTACCTTTCTTTGGAGGGTGCTGTGCTGTTACCTCTTATAGCATGAGAAATAGGGAGGAGTTAATATAATAAACCTAAGACATAGATTAAAGCAAAAGAAGGGAGCCTAGTGGGCCAGAGATGGGAAACTTCACTGTGGCAGTGGGTGGACAAGGTGCTCTGAGAGACCTCCCTGCCGCAGAGCGGGGAGACTCCTTAGTAAGCCTCTGAGTGGGGCTGCCAGTTCCAGACAGGATTTACAGCTAAGATGGTTAATATGTTTGATGTAAGGAATCTCTTTCAAACCCATGGCTTTGTGCCTCTATTTTTGGCCATCATTGAAGCCAAAATTCTTAGACCTTTTGATGTAATGCATTATCGTGGTGTTAAAAAATGGAGGCTTTAGTCTGAAAATAATATGTGTATTTTAAATAAGTCTGCTTTTCATGCTAGTGTGAAAAGTGCACCTGATATCTCCAAGATGCAGAAGGATTTTCTCTTTTGGAAGCAGCCAAATGACCAACAAATTGATCTCTCAGTTATCTTTGCTTTCTATTACATACGTGAAAAACTGAATAGCAGAGAAAAGAGTTTTAAGAACTTAATAGCAGAAGATCCAGGAACTCAAGATTTCCCATGCCTGCTACTAGATATTATGGAAGAAATAAGTAAATCAGTCCCGTAGTTGCTAAGAAAGAAGATGATATTTAAAACCAAGCAGTCAAAGAAGGCTTTGTTCCTGAAGGGAGTATTTGAGTTGGACCTTGAAAGACAAATGGGGTTTAGGCGGAGTGATGTGGCATAAGCAAAGGCAAGGAGATGAGAGAATATAAGTTGCTCTAAGGGTTTCTTTAGCTGTGCTGGAAGATTTGTTCAGGTAATAGACTTAAAAGGAGATTGGAGACAGTTTTTAAATGGTCGACAGAGCAAGACAGGGAATTTGGACTATTACTCCATTTCTACTGCAAATAACTTACAGATGAAACTTGGAATTTTAAACTCATTGTTATTTGGTGCTGATTTTAAAAATGAATTCTCTTTAAGAAGATCCTTAAAAAGGGGGAACAGTTCTGCTTTTTATAGTGTTTCTTTGTTGCTTGCTTTGCAAGGTCAGCCTGACCTGGGTGGGCATCGTTTGGTTTGGCTTTAGCGCAGCCAAAAATAATTACATGCAAGGGGAAGTCTGAGCTGTCTTTGATTTACGTATGAGTACGGAAAAAGCAGCCATCTGAAAGCTCCTTCATGTTTAAAGGAGTGGACTCTTGTCTGTTATATAAAGCGATCTGATGAACTTTGGGAGAAGATTATTTGAAACGTGCAGTAATAAGAACGAAGAGGAAATTTATTTTTAATAGAAACAACACTCCAGATCCTTTCTGACGGTGTTCGGAAATATTTGCTGCTTTTCTGGGGCGTGAGGGAAATGTTGCATGTAGTGGGAAATTGTTAGCTGAATAAAGTATTGTTTCTCTAAACATATATACATAGCTTGTCGTAACATGAAAATTTACTTTTTTGTGTGAATTTAAGTGGTATTTATCGACTTTCTCATTTCAAGCAGTTAACTGAGTTTCCTCCGATGTTGGTATATGTCGGAGCATCGCTCCAGGGGTATGTCTTACAGCAGTCAGCTTCTGCAGAGGCTTGCAGAGCAGTGAGTCAGTCTTCAGCAAGTGGAAAGGACCTGCTCACATTCCTCATCAACAATGGCTGACGTGGAGTGATTCTCCAACTTACAAAACATTGTAACTATAAATAATGACATTGCTAGAATTTATTTCAATATTAACAGCAAGCATAAAAATATTAAGAGAATATGAAAAATCACGTGCCTGTTAGAGTTTACTGGCTCAGTGAGTCCCCTTTTACAGATTTCGGTCAATGATTGTTGAGAAATGAGAGAACTTTTCTTTAATTTAAAAAAAAAATTTTTTTTTTGTTTTTCTTTCAATTTTAGCTGGCTTGTTCATTCTTTGTTTGAAGTTTTATTTTATTTTATTTTATTTTTTTCTGTTTTTCCTTTAGCAATTTTCTTTCCCTTTACCTCCCAAGTAGCTGGGATTGCAGATGCCTGCCACAACACCTGGCATTTTTTTTTTGCTGTTGTTGGTAGAGACGGGGTTTCCCTCTGGCTCACACTCCTGCTCAAACTGGTCTCGAACCTCCAAGCTAAGGCAATCCACCCACCTCGGCCTCCCACAGTGCTGGGACTCAGCTCACGCCTGTAGTCCCAGCGTGGGAGGCCAAGGTGGTACCACGTGCGGCCAAGAGAACTTTTCTTAAAACAGCTACACAACTGTTCTCACTTGTATGTAAGTGGTTTCTGCCTTTTGTTTTGATGTGTAAAAGTGGTAGACTTTCCCTCTCAGGCACAAATGTGTAGAGCCATCTTATTTTTGCAAACTCCATAAGGTTCCTTAGCAGTGTCCTGCCTCTGAGAGTGGGGCTTGTTGAATATACTGGCTTTCTTAAGCTTCTTTTTCAACTCTCATTTGGACTTTTAACCAATACTTAAAATTTATTGAACTGATATTTCGTCTAAATACTATAGTTTATAAGAGAGCATTTGCAACTGTATGATTCCGCATACAGTTCCTAGAGTAGTTCATAGAGACAAAAAAAATGGTGGTTGCCAGGGGCTGGGGCCAAGGGAACTGTGAGTTGTGTAATAGGTATAGAGTTTTAGTTGCTGGTGAAGAGTTCTGGAGATTGGTTGTACAACAGTGTGAATGTAATTATTACTGCTGGACTGTGTGCTTTCAAATTATTAAGACTGTAAACTTTATGTGTATTTTACCATAATTTTAAAAAGTTAAAAAAATAGCATTTCTAATGGGGTGGCAACCATCAAATTCCTACGACTAAATCTATCAAAATATTCATATGATATCTATACTAATATCTATAATCATAAGAGAAATTAATGACAGCCTGAATAAATGGAGAGATATGCTTGTTCATAGAGAGATGGGCCTGAATAAATAGATACGCCTTGTTCATTTTAAAATTTCATGTCTCCCTAAATTAACCTACGTAATTAATACAATCTTTAACAAAACCCCAGCAGTTTGATTTTATTGTTGTTGTTTCTATCCTTCTTGTTTTTTTGTGGAGCTAAAGCTGAGTCTGACATTCAGCTGGAGACACAGGGGGCTAGGAATAGCTTGGCAGTCTTGAAGAAGAACAGAGCTGGAGGACTCACATTGCCTGACAGCAAGACTATTTAAAACTACAGTAATTGAGAAGTGCTTATCACATTGTTGTCCTTGGCCTGACAGCATCAGCTTCACCTGGGAGCTTGTGAGAAATGCAATGTCTTTGGCTGCACCCCAAACCTTATTGAATCAGAACCTCTGGAATTGGGGCCAAGGGCTCTCTTTTAACAAGCTCTGTAAATTATTTTTATATACTTTGAAGTCTGAGAAACACTAAATTAAGACATTTTGACACAAGGAGATACAAACCATCCAGTGGTCCCAAAACAGATTCATACATACATGCTTCATCTGATTTAGGACAAAGTAGCATTGGAGAAAGGGTAGGCTTTTCAATAAACAGTACCAGGTCATTTATATATCCAAAAGGAAAACAGATATCTTAACTCCTGTATCATACTATATATAAAAGTTAAGTCCAGATAGATTGAACATCCAAAAGTGAAAAGCAAAACTATGATAGCTTTTAGAGGAAAAATATGAGAATGTCTTTAAAACCTTCGGAGAGTCAAATAGGACAATAAAACTCTAACCACAAAACAAAAAATGGTAAATGGAGTACATGAAGCACTTCCTTTTATCAAATGATACCATTAATTGCTTGTAAAGCACTTAGAGTATTGCCTGGCCAGCCACATAGAGTATGTTATAGAATTTTATTAATTAAATAAAATATAGAATATAGAAATATAAAATATAGAATTTTATTAATTAAATAAAAATAAATAAATATTACCTTCCTCCAACCAAAGGACCTGAGATGTATCCAGAAAACAAAAAGAATAATTATAAATTAACAAAAATTGTAAACAGCCAATAGGGAAAAAATAGGCAAAGAACTTAAATAGGGACTCAGTAGAGAGGCATTAAGATGATCATTAACATAAAAAGAAGTATGCAACTTTGTTAGGCATTAGAGAAATGCAAAGTAAAACTGTAATACCATACAGTTGACCCTTGAACAACTCAGGGGTTGGGGCATTAACTCGTCTGCAGAGTCAAATCCAAGTACAGATGGACTAAGTCCCCTAGTTGCAAACACCCAACTGATGTACAACTCTCACTTACTAACGGAGGCTATTCCAGGCAACAGGTAAATGTACCTGTTCCATCTTACATACAGATTCAACTTAAAAACAAACCTACCACCTATCTTGTTCATAACCTGGGGACTGCCTATATAACTTCTGACTCCTCCCAAACTTAACTACTAATATTTTAAAAAATTCATTTCAATTTCTTGTATAGGTATATTAAGTTCATTTGAGTGTTTGAATACATCTTCTATATCAGTGGTTCTCAACCTTCCTAATGCCGTGGCCCATTAATACAGTTCCCGTGGGTCGCAACCCACAGGTTGAGAACTGCTGTTCTATATAGTCTCCAGGTGAAGATAAACTGTGGCGCTCCAAACTTACCAGCTATCTTAGTGCTTTGCTTGGGGAAATCTGACTGCCAATTTTGAGCCTGCCAATGCTGGAAAGCATCAAGATGCAAGATGGTCTGCACATTCTTATATGAAAAAAGTGATGGTTTCTTGTACAAAGGACAGAAGCATCAAATGACAGGAGATTTTGCATGTTTTTATCTTAGCAAAGAAACATAAATGTAACAATTGTGGTTTTAAGGGGTTCTCTTGTACAACAGAGATGAACAGAACAATATGCTTTAACAATGTGCAATCATTTTCAAGTTAATGTTCTCCAAACATTTCAGCAAATATGAGGACAGAGCTGCCAGATACTGTGAAATCTACCAGGACATGATTTAATCATGGTGGGACAACATTTGGGTTTTTGTCACTTGGGAAAAATTCTAATAAATTTAATATTTGAGCAAGATATGAAAAACCTTAGTCTTGTACACAACTGCTGTTTGCCAGCACACTTAGTTAGCTAGTTATTAGGCCTTTTAGACTGTAAGATAACTGACAGCCAGCATGTTTTTGTGTGTGAGTTGCTAAACTGTTTACTGGTAGGGTCACCTCTGCTGTAGTGTTTAGTTGGAGTGGTCACTGGTTCATTTGTATTTTGAATCATTTGCTTTCTAAGGGAGCTAGGCTACCCTATACCTTTAGAAAGGTGCAGTTTCTTCCCCTGGCAGTGGTTGAATAAATCCTGGTTCAGAACCACTGTTGTAGAGGATTTTGTAGTTGAGTAGTTACTGTATTTCCCTCAGAGTAAGAGGTTATCTAAATTTCTGGTTATCAGCCTTTTAGTAATCTCTGTTTTTGAGGACCAATTTTAGAGCAAACTATTCAAAAAATTACAGAACATTTCTGAGAAATTAGTGTGAATTATTGAAAGCAAAATAGGAAGTGTAAGCAATGTTCTATATCTTCATACACTGTGTTTTATGAGAGAAGTGGGTAATTAAAAATAGGATGTATGGCTAGGCATGGTGGCTCATACTTATAATCCCAGAACTTTGGGAGGCTGAGGCGGGAGGATCACTTGAGGTCAGGAGTTCAAAACAAGCCTGGGCAACACAGTGAGACCCCATCTGTCTTGGGGCTGGCCCGGTGCTTAAGTAGGTTAGGTTGGTATTTTCTCTATTAGATACTTGCTCAACTTTATTAGGCTGAAATTGTTTTAAAATATAATTTTCTTAAAAAGTCAATATATCTCCTATTTAGATTTCTTTTTCTTTGCCTAATATCCTATATTGTGGTTCATTCTTACCTCACGGGCAGCAGGGTTTTATAAACTGTATTAAATAGAGACTATTTGTAATTATCTCCTTTCAGAAAGACTTTCCTAAATCTTCCTATGTCCCAGCCAAATAGATAAAAGATAAGTAGAAATTTTAGTGCTACTTTTAGCCAGTTGTTTCCTTCTTTAAAACTTTTCAAATGTCTGCTTGTCAGATTACATCTTATTTTTAATGTTTCATAAGAATGTTTTGCTTGATTTTCACATAATGTCTCTGGCAAACATCTTATTCTTATGCCAGTGTAGAAAACTAGAAAAGAGTCTGACGTTTTGGTTTTGCTGAGAAAATATTTCAGCCTCTCAGTGTGCAAACCTTTGGGACAACCTTCTTCCTTTTTTTTTTTTTCTCCCTCCCAAGGTGAGGTCTTGCTATGTTGCTCAGCTTGTTCTCAAACTTCTATACTCAGGTAATCCTGACACACAGCCTCTGGGGTGGCCGAGATGGGCACCACCACGCCCAGCTATGGACAACCATCTTAAAACTGGGCTTTAACTCCAACAAGCCTATAGTATGAGCTGGTCCATGTACTGCATTGCTATTGTTGGTAAAGTGATCCGTGAGGTTGGGAAGTGAGCGCCCTGCCTGTGCCCACTCTGGAGACTGATTTTCTGTTCGGTTTGAAAGAAAGCATTATAAGGAGAGATGCTGGACGGGGCCAGCTACTTTCACAGGCTTTGTGAAGCTTTAAATACGTTTTTAATGTTCACAACTCTGGGAGAGATGGGATTGTTATTTCAATTTTAGAGAGGAGGAAAGTGAGACACCCAGGGAGATTAACTTCTCAAGGCCACATAGCAAATCATATTGCTTGGTGAAGCTGGGATTTTAATCAGTCTTTGGCAGAGCTATTTCCTCAGTGCTCTTCCATCCTGTTGTCATAGGTTACAGATGATAATCCCTTTAATAAGGTGAAAAGAAAAGATGGCAGGTGATGCCACCCATCACAGGTAGCAGAATCTGTTTCACGATGTACCTAATCAAGAAATTCCTTTCTTGGGCGGCACCCGTAGCTCAGTGGGTAGGGCGCCAGCCACATGCACTGGGGCTGGTGGGTTCGGGCCTGGCCCAGGCCAGCTGGGCAACAATGGCAACTGCAACAAAAAGCTGGCTGGGCATTGTGGTGCCCACTATTTGGGAGGCTGGGGCAGAGAATCGCTTAGGCCCAAGAGTTTGAGTTTGCTGTGAGCTGTGATGCCACAGCACTCTACCCAGGGCAACATAGTGAGACTCTGTCTCAAAGTAAAAAGGGGAAAAAGAAGAAAAAAAAAAAAGAGAGAAAAAAATAAAGTTCTTTCCTTTGAAAATTCTTAAGGTCATGTTTTATAATGAACTCCTCTGTCAAATGGTGTTGCACATTTTAAAGACTTAGTTTTTAACTGTCTTCAATTTCATCATTCATACCTTTACAGGTGCCAAATGCACCTATTTATCTTGGTAAATTCATTCTTTTTGCAGATTTAAATTAGTGGATACTGACAAGATAACATTATATGTTAATGTTGTAAACTATATATCAAAAAGGTGTAAACACTCTTAATTTGCCAAGTTAGTTGTGGACAAATAAGATTACCTAATAGACATGGCATTAGAAAATATATTCTGTGAGGGCAGGGACTTTGTTTTGTTTGGTACTCAGTGCATAGGGTCTTGTGCACAGGGCCTTGTAGACAGGTGCTCTAGTGAATTAATGAACAAACTTGGGTAAGATTCCATTCTTTTGATTCTCTTCCTCTCTTATTTGTTCATCCTTTGATTACTCCTCCTCTCCCACTATGATAAAGGTTCTTGATTAATTCCTCTTTTTACATTACTCTCTTTTCTATTGTTTTGCGGGCAGTATCATCTACTTCCTGGGGGTAGTCATATATCAATTTAGCCATTTAAATGAGCACAAGTCTTCTGGAGAAAGTGTTGTAAAATAAGATAAACATGCTCTGGAGGTCAGGAGACCAAGTGTTAGTACTAGCTTTTGCTATTAATGAAGGTGTGACGTTGAGCAAGTGATACAACCTGTTGGTGCTTCATTTTCCTCTTAATTGTAAAGTGTTTGGTCTAGATTAGAGCTTAAAACTTCAAGTGCTTGTAGTGGCCAAGCAAGTAGTACAAATGAGTGACATGAACGTGGCATGGTGCTGCAAGGAGTTGTAGGAGAAGGACTTCTTGCTAACCTTTAATGAGAATTGAGTTTGACCAAAGATAAACACTTATGTTATCTTAGCCTAATGGTTCTTAAAGTTGTGTTCACTTGAGAATTACTTGGGGACTATTTTAAAAAACACTGATGCCCAAAGTCTGTTCTCAGGTATGCTTTAAAAGCAAAAACAAAAACATATAATCTTCCCAGATGCTTCTTGTTTTTTTGTTTTTTTTTTTAGGGGGGTCTTTTGAGACAAAAGTCTCACTTTGTTGCCCTGGCCCTGGGTAGAGTGCTGTGGCATCATCATAACTCACAGCAAGCTCTTAACTCTTGGGCTTGAGCAATCCTCTTGCCTCAGCCTCCTGAGTAGCTGGGAAGACAGGTGCCCACCACCTCGCCCAGCTAGTTTTTCTGTTTTTCAGCAGAGACGGGGTCTCAATTTGGGTAAGGCTGATCTTGAACTCTTTAGCTCAAGGGTAGAGTGCTGTGGCGTCATCATAACTCACAGCAACCTCTAACTCTTGGGCTTGAGCAATACTCTTGCCTCAGCCTGTTGAGTAGCTGGGACTACAGGTGCACACCACCTTGCTCAGCTAGGTTTTCTATTTTTTCAGCAGAGACAGGGTCTCGATTGGGCTTAGACTGATCTTGAACTCTTGAGCTCAAGCAGTCTGCCCTCTTCAGCCTCCCAGAGTGGTAGGATTATAGGCAGGAGCCCTCATGCCTGGCTGTCCCAGGTGCATCTATTGAGTAGGTAGGTTTTGAATGATTAATTGTACTGTAACTAAATGTTTTCTACTTTACTTGATTCTGCCTTTTAGAATCAAGCAAAGTGATCAAGGATGGTTGTCAACTTTCAGACAACTGAGTAGGTCTTTTCATTTTCTTTACAGTTGTCTTTACTTGAGAATTATTATGAGTAAATCACCCAGAGACAATATTGAATTGTAACTCATCATCAAAGAGAGGTTAAATTGTGTTCATTATACCAAGCAGTTCCTCTTCATCATAATACATTTTGTTCCTCTTTTCACTTACCCAGTGCTACCACTTTATTTACCACTGCAGTTGTGGTCAGATTTAATGGTTTCTATTATATTCTACTAATTGATGGCCGTCATAACTTTTTCTCCTGGGGTTGGGTTTCAGTACGTGCATATTCAGTGTTTTATTATGGGCCAGTCTTTGTTAAGATGCTCCTTCTAGGAAAGCATTTTAACTAAAATCGGAGACTCTCTACTCTAACCGAGGCCAGAAAGCATTCTTATGTGTTTTAGGATGATTTTTCTGTAATCTAAATTGAAAAAAAGAGGAACTTTTTGCCTTTGTTCACTGAGGAGATGTTCAAGTCTGTATTCAGCTGTATCCTGGAGTTTTGAAAGAATTAATCTTGTCCTTTTGAGAGTGGGATCATCAACTTACTCTTTTTTTTCTTCCTTTCCCTTTCATCAGTGTTTGCTTTCACAACCAAAGTTCTGGGCCATTCAGACGTCAGCTTTGCTCCTCCGGACAAAACTTGAGAGAGGGAGCACACGCCGAGTGGAACGGGCAATGAGGCAGACGCAGGTAAGGGCTAAGGTGGCGATGTTTGCTCTTCTTCCTACTCTGTATGCTGTAAATAAGTATACAGATATGTACAAATAAAATAATGAGATGGCTTGCATTTTACTTAAACACTTCGTTATTTAGAGCAGTGTTTTTCAACCTTTTTCATCTCACGCCACACTCGAACCTATAATTATACTTCCGTGAAAGAGTAAAAAAGTATATGCTTACTATGCTTTGAACCTCTTTCAAAAATAATTTAATTAATGATTTTTAAAAATTTTCGGGGCACACCTAAGATCCTCTCATGGCACACTGGTTGAAAATCACTGATTTAGAGTATAGATTCTAGAATTTGACTTCTTGGCCCCAAAGCGCAGCTAGTAGCTCTGTGACCTCAGTTTTTTTGTTGTTGTTGTTGTTTGTTTGTTTTTTGGAGACAGACCCTCAAGCTGTCGCCCTGGGTAGAGTGCTGTGGCATTACAGCTCACAGCAACTTCCAACTCCTGGGCTCAAGCGATTCTCCTGCCTCTGCCTCCCAAGTAGCTGGGACTACAGGCGCCTACCACAACACCTGGCTATTTTTTGGTTGCAGCCGTCATTGTTGTTTGGCAGGCTTGGGCTGGATTTGAACCCACCAGCTCAGGTGTATGTGGCTGGCGCCTTAGCCGCTTGAGCCATAGGTGCTGAGCTGACCTTACTTGTTAATCTAAACCTCATTTTCGTCACCTGTAAAAGATGGTAATAATAATAGCACTTGCAAGTTTAAGGTGAGCATTAAAAGAGACAATATATGCCCATCGACCCATGAAGGGATTAACAAATTGTAGGTATATGTACACCATGGAATATTATGTAGCCATAAAAAACATGGAGACTTTACCTCTTTTATATTTACATGGATAGAGCTGGATCATATTCTTCTTAGTAAAGTATCTCAAGAATGGAAAAAAAAATACCCAGTGTACTCAATACTATTAGGAAATCAATATATAATCACCCACACTTTCAAAGGAAAGATAAATCACAATTATAGCCCAGAAAGAAGGAGAGAAGAGGAGGGCAAGGGGAGGGGAGAGGGGAACGGGTGGAGGGAGGGTAATCCGTGGGACCTCACCTACTGTGCATATTTGCAAGCATACATGTCAAATATATTAATAGTAGAGAATATATGTCTAAACACAACAATTAAATAAGTGAGGTGAATGATATGTTAACCAGTTTGATGTAAACATTCCAAATTGTATATAAAATCAGCACATTGTACCTCATAAATACAGTAATATGCATGGTTAAGATCTAATAAAAAAAGAGACAATATAATAATTAATAAAAAAGGATATGTAGTCCCCCAGGTACAAGTTGTATAGGGAAATAAAAATCATCCTAATGCAAAAATCCAATTCACTAATGAACCACATGTAAAATTAATTATCATTCTCCATTTAATAATGTTTACTCTTTTTCACACATATCTGATAAACAATATGTGTTACAAATTTATTAACAAGAAAACTTGAAACTCCTGCAAAAGATGTAGGATTTTATAAAGTCAATGTCTTAGTCTGTTTTGCTACTACAACAAAATACCTATTGCCAGATAAGTCATAAAGAACAAGAATTTATTTGTTGACAGTTCTAAAGGCTGGGAAACTTAAGACCAAGGCATTGGTAGGTTTGGGGCCTGGTGTAGGCCCATTGCTCTTCGATAGCACCTCTAGGTGACCTCGCGTGGCAGAAGAGAGTGAACCCATTCCCTCCAGCCCTTTCGTAAGAGTCCTAGTCGCCAGGTCACCTCCTAAAGGTACCACATCTTAATACTTTCACATTGGCCATTAGGCTTCAACATAGGAAATTTAGGGGACATATTCAGACCGTAGCTGTCAATGAAAGTCATATTTTTTAAAGTTCATTTTTATTTCATAACAACTTGAAACCTATAAATAAGTGGAAAAACGGTGTGAAGAACTCCCATAGGCCCCTTCACCATGTGACCCCACTTATGTTTTATCAGTTGTGCTGAAAATGTCTTTTTGTTGCACAAGGATCCAAACCCTGCATTTAGCTGCTGTATCCTTTCAGTCTCCTACAAATCTGGAACACTGTTATGGGTTTGATGTTGTGACATTATTGGCTAATTATTTTGGAGATAGTCCTTCAATTTGAATTTGTCTGATGTTTCCTGGTGATTCGATTTAGGTAGGTTATACAATGTGGCACCAGCGCTACAGAAATACTGTTGTATTAACCACCTGGCAAGTGCTTATCTATCCCATCACGCGGGGGGGTGGGGGGGATGTTTCCTGTCACTTGAGTAACTCATATTTGTATCATTTCTCCTCAATGTAATTCCCTTGTAATTAACAGATATTTGGAAAAATTACTTTGAGACTATCCTGTTTGTTATGCAGCTTTCGCCCACTTGGTTTTAACATTTGTTTTTGAAAAAGTTTTATTTTTTTTTACTTACTGCTATATTAATAAGGAGGTTTCCTATCAAAGTTTTTTTTGTGTGTAAGTTTTTGCCATGACGGTTGCCAAGTGGCAATTTTCTAATTCCATAATTATTTAATAATTTCTTAATTGGTATTCTGTGTGGAAGAGCTCTTTCTTCTCATTTATTTTTCCACGAATTTTATTTATTTGAGTGTGAACACATGGATTCTACTTTTTGTTGGGCTAGATCTTACACTTTCATTATTTATTTACTCTTAATTCTTTATTTTGACAAAATTTTAGCCCTTTTCAATAAGATGAGCTTAAGTATTGAGCATAATATTTGTTCCTAAATATTGAGCATAGTATTTATTATGAAAAATAAATCCATAGACTGCAATGGTGGAAACAGAGTGTTTTTCTCTGTGTCAGAGAAGGTTAATTTTAATACTTGACTACTCATTCTCCCCTTCTTTATTTTAGTAATAGAACCTTTGGAAGTTTATCCAGGCAGTAACTTCCTTTCCTTTCACAGGTAGGGGGACCATGGGATGAAGTTGTGAGAAATGATGGAAGCCATGTACACCACTTTTGGGGCATGCCCCTGAAAGGGGGTTTGTGTGCTGCCCTGGCACTTTGTCCATTCCCGTTGGCTGGAAATCAGGAGAACTGGGGCTGCCACCTGAGAACAGAGATGTTTTGAAAGTGGCAAAGCTCATTTATCAGTTCTGGATCACTTCCCATTTGTCTTAGTCCATTTATAACAGAGTACAACAGACTGGGTAGTTTAGAAAGAAAAGAGAAGTTTATTTCTCACAGTTCTGGAGAGTGGGAAGTCTCAGAACATGGGGCAGCATGGGGTCATCCTGCTGCAGAAGGGCAGAAGGCAAAAGCAAGCATGTGTGAGGGAAAGGCTTTCTTATAACCAAGCTCATTCATCAACAGTAGACTATTAGCAGTTACGTTTTGGGAGAGTTAAAAGTTATATGTGGATTTTGACTGCACAGAGGATTGGCACCCTTAACCTCTGCATTGTTCAAGGTCCAACTATTATAACTCAAAGTATAAAATAAATGCATATTAGTTTATACTGTTATAAACAAATTGTTGAATTAATGGAGGAGAGGAGGCAGACCTTCCTTTCAGCACAATTCTAAATAATTTATATATATCCCCTCTATAAGGTAGAGATCCTGCTTGAGTGTGAACTGGATTTAGTGACTCACTTTCAAAATACAGAGTATGAAAGGGGAAAGATGACAATTTTACAGTGGAGAACACTGGCAAAACTACCATAACTTAGTGATCAGAATTAATATCACTGGTGGTAAGTGTTGATACGGGTTGAGTACTCCTTATCCAAAATGCTTGGGACCAGAAGTGCTTTTGATTTAGATTTTTTCATATTTTAGAATATTTGCATATATATCATGAGATATTTTTGGGATAGGACCCAATTCTAAACAAAAAATTCATTTCTATTTCTTTTTCTTTTTCCTGATTATGAGCATTTTATTGGATGTGTAGCTTGCAAATATTTTCTCCCATTCTGTAGGTAGTCCATTTGCTCTGTTGATTATTTCCTTAACTGTGCAGAAGGTTTTTTATTTTCATTAAATCATAACTGTGTACATTAATGCATTTATGGGGTATAATGTGCTGATTTTATATACAATTTGGAATGCTTACATCAAGCTGGTTAACATAGCCTTCACCTCACTTACTTGTTGTGTTAAGACATTTATACTCTGCTCTTAATAGTTTTAACATGTACCTTTGCATTGTGCACATTAGATGAGGTCCCACCAAATACCCTCCCTCCTCCCAGCCTCCCCTTCCCCTCATTTATATTTCATATACACATTAGACATAGCCTGAAGGTAATTTTATTTTTTTCTTAAAATGCTAAATAAAACTGTGTGTTGCGCACCTGTTGTTTGACTGTGACCTGTCACCTACGGTGAGGAACTTCACACTAGTAGTGTCACTTCAGTACTTAGAGAGTTTAGGATTTTGGAGCATTTTGGATTTTGATGGATGCTTGATGTTTACCATGTACCTCTTGATAAGTTACAATGAGAAGGGTGCTTCTTCTCAGCACATTCTTCCCCAAGACACTAGTTTGATTATGAGAAAGCATGAAAAAAAACCCTTAAGAGACATCCTATAAAACACCTGACAAGTATTCAAGTGTCAAGGTCATGGAAAATAGCTGAGACACTGTTAGAGATCAGAGACAGTAGGAGATGTGATGAGTAAACGCAATATAGTGTCCTGGATTGGATCTTAGAACAGTTGAAGAACAGTGAAAAATCTGGTGAAATACAAATCAAGTCCATGGTTTAGTTAATAGTAACATAACCATGTTAATTTCTTAGTTTTGAAAAATGTATCATTATTAGATAATATGTTAACATTAGGAGAAATTGGATGAAGAATATCTATATATTCCCTCTGTAGTATCTTTTCAAAATTGCTGTAAGTCTAAAGATTTTTCAAAATAAAAAGTTTATCTTAATAAAAAGCAAAGTAAGTAACTTAGAAAAGTTACCTTTAAGAACGTGTATTCCTGGGCTGCGCCTGTGGCTCAAAGTAGAGCGCCGGCCCCATATGCCGAAGGTAGTGGGTTCAAACCCAGCTTGGGCTAAAAACTGAAAGAAAAGAAAAAAAAGAATGTGTGTTCCTGCCAGTACTTAGTTAGCACTAGACCCTGGTCAGCCTCCACTTGCGTAGCCAGCTCCTGCCCCACATCTAAATGAAGGCAGGGCCCAGCGCGTCTCCTCAACCCAGGTGTTTTGTTTCCCTTCCCCTTCCCTCCTCCTCTCCCTTCCCGTCCCCCTTCCCTCCTATCCCCCCCACTTCTTTCCATTCTTTCTTTCTTCCTTTTTTTTGATACAGAATCTTGCTGTTTTGTGCCAGCTAGAGTTCAGTGATGTCATCATAGCTCTCTGCAACTGCAAACTTTTTTTTTTTTTTTTGCAGTTTTTGGTCAGGGCCAAGTTTGAACCCACCACCTCTGGCATATGGGGCTAGCACCCTACTCCTTTGAGCCACAGGTGCCACCCAACCTCAAATTTTTGGGCTTAAGAAATCCTCTTGCCTCAGCCTCCAGAGCAGCTAGGACTACAGGCACATGCACCATTGTGCCCTGCTTATATATTTTTCTATTTTTAGTGTGTATATTGGGTGTGGGGGCATCTTGCTCTTCTTCAGGCTGGTCTTGAAATCCTGAGCTCTAGTGATCCTCCCACCTTGGTCTTCTAGAGTGCTAGGATTACAGGTGTGAGCCACCACCCCTTTCCTCATTCTTATTTCTATGGGTCTTGAGTTAGATTTTTTAACTCAGAATATTGGAAGGAAGTAAATAATGAGATCTAAAACAATATTGGGTGAAGTACATACATGTTTACCAAATAATCATTTTAAGCATGACATGGTATTATCAACAATGTCAGGTGGTAGGAAAGAGGAAGAATTGACTTAGAATGGAGCATATATCTGGTGCATACAGGAAATAAAAGAGTCCTGCAGTCTGTCTGATTGGTGCTGGAGAATAGCATGAGATAGTGTTGGAAAGGCTGCTTTCTCCATTTCTGGTGGCAACTTATATAAAGTTAAAGAATTTGGATTTTTTTCTTCTCAGTAAAAGGAACAGTGGGTAACATGATCAAGTCATCGTTTGAAAGATAGTCTGAAGCATTGTGCAGAATATATTGGTGACAATAAAAGCAGAAACCTCACTTAGGGGACTTAATAGGCTTTCTGGGAGAAGATGTAATAGAAAAATAGAAAGGAAACACATTTAAGAGAACATTTACTTAATTAAGTGTTCTGATTTAGATAAATAATTTAGTTTAAAATTAAAATTGAATTAAAGTGAAAGTACCTTTTCACATGGGTGCGTAAGTTTAAGAAAAAAATGTTTCAGATAAGATTATTTTTCAAAGACAGAGAAATCAGGAAACGAAACAAGTTGAGTACTTTAAAAACCAATCTTTCAGATCTACTGTAATTGATTTTTTTTGTATACATTAAAAAAATCTGTTACTTGTTAGGTTAGAGCAGATATTTATCCGGATTAAGCGAAGTTTTTGTTTAAAAAAAGTCTGTGAAAACAGACTCATTCCATCACAGTAGCTCTGTGTGTGTAAGCCTACTGTTTGGCAAATCAGTAAGAATGTTAGTAAGTAATATAAAATATCCCCGAGGCTAACTTCCTTGTTAGCAAATGTTTATTGAATTCTTAGCAGGTAGCAGGTACTGTATTAGGCCCTGGGTATGCTAAGATGATTAATACATAATCTTTGACTTCAAAGAGCTTACATTTTGATGGCCAAATTATTTGCCTTGGAATTATTTTCCCTTCCACCTCTTTTTAGCCATGGCCTCAGCCTTAGGATTTCTCTCAGCAACATACTATATACACAGTTACCACATCCATTTGCCTTTCTTCCTGTACAGTGTCTGAGTCAGCAGACATTTTATGGAGGGCCTAATACAGCTGCTCTCAACCTGTGGGTCTGTATTAAAGGGCCGCGGCATTAGGAAGGTTGAGAACCACTGGGTAAGGTCTCAGCAGCTTGTCTCATGTTGTTTTAATCATTTTATTTCTTTCAGTAATTATTAGTGGGTCTCACTATATTATTGTCACAGGCTGTTTTCTCCAGAAGAATTGAGATGGAACTAGGGGTGCAAGCTGTTGTGAGGATGTAATAACTATCGAGGAGAAACAGGAGGAAGTAGAAGTGGACTGAGCAGTAAGTCAACTAAGGCGCCGGCTTGATGAAGCCCAGGGTGTTTTCCACCTCAGCGCTCCTTTAGGCTGACATGGCGGGGCCTTTGTCCTCTGCCTCCTGTTCCCTCCCACTGGGTATAAGCAGCCTCAGGGAGGGGCATAATCTCAGGCCAGGTGCTCGCTGTAGCTGCAGTGACTCTGAAACAGCCACCAGCCTGAAACTGTGTGCTGACTCCACTTCCACAGCTGGGCCGTGATGTGACGCCGAGAGGGAAGATGCAGGTGCGGGTCCATCGGCGGCATCTTCTGTTATTCATGATGAATTGCCCTGGAGGTTTAAATTATATTTATCAAGAATTCATTTCACACTGAAACTGCAAAGTGTTGAAATGACTAAAATGTTAAAATGATCAAATATGCATATTTAAAATAAGTGCATAATTTCTTGTGCAAGGAAACTACACACAATACTTTTTGCATTATACCAGCTTAAATGTCTTTTTTAGGGTTCAAAATTTTGGCTTTTGTAATTCAAATAGTACTAGAATACTCAAAGTAGTTTTGATTTGCATTTCTCTGATGATTAAAGATGATGAGCATTTTTTCATATGTCTGAAGGCTGCACGCCTGTCTTCTTCGGAGAAGTTTCTCTTCATATCCCTTGCCCAGCCTGCGATGGGATCCCTTGTTCTTTTCTTGTTCATGCGTTTGAGTTCTCTGTGGATTCTGGTTATTAAACCTTTGTCAGAGGTATAACCTGCAAATATCTTCTCCCATTCTG
>CAUYPK010044889.1:0-112747 GCA_963574355.1 Loris lydekkerianus
TATGTATTACGTGAATGATGGAGTATATGGATTGTTTAATTGCATCCTTTATGATCATGCTCATGTAAAGCCTCTTCTGCAAAAGAGACCTAAACCAGATGAGAAGTATTATTCATCCAGCATATGGGGACCAACATGTGATGGACTTGACCGGATTGTTGAGCGCTGTGACCTGCCAGAAATGCATGTGGGCGACTGGATGCTCTTTGAAAATATGGGTGCTTACACTGTAGCTGTTGCTTCTACTTTCAATGGATTCCAGAGGCCAACTATCTACTATGTGATGTCAGGACCAACGTGGCAACTCATGCAACAAATCCAGAAACCCGACTACCTACCTGAAGTAGAAGAGCAGGATGTTGGCACTCTGCCTGTGTCTTGTGCTTGGGAAAGTGGAATGAAATGTCACCCAGCAACTTGTGCTTCAGCTAGTATTAATATGTAGATATCATTCTGTAGCCGTTAACTGTGAGTTTAGCTTGAATTAAGGGATTTGGGGGGACCATTTAACTTAATTATTGCTAGTTTTGAAATGTCTTTGTAAGAGTAGGGTTGGCACTGATGCACCAATATGTAAGATTAGGAGATGGGGTCACGCTTATCTGTGTTCCTATGGAAACTATTTGAATATTTGTTTTATATGGATTTTTATTCACTTTTCAGACATGCTATGAAAGAGCACCTCTCTGCTGCTCAGCAAGCATTTGTAGCTTGTACAGTGGCAGAATGGGCCAAAAGCTTAGTGTTGTGACCTGTTTTAAGAATAAAGTATCTTGAAATACAAAAAAAAAAAAAAAAATTAGGGCTGGGCACGGTTGCCCACACCTATAATTCTAGTACTCTGGGAGACTGAGGCGGGTGGATTGCCTGAGCTCAGGAGTTCATGACCAGTCTAAGCAAGAGTGAGACCCTGTCTCTAAAAACTAGCCGGGCATTGTGGTGGGCGTCCGTAGTCTCAGCTACTTCGGAGACTGAGGCAAGAGAATCACTTGAACCTAGGAGTTTGAGGTTGCTGCGAGCTATGATGCCACAGCACTCTACCAAGAGCAACAAAGTGAGACTCTGTCTCAATCAATCAATCAATCAATAAACAAATAAATAAAATAAAAGTAAAGGACTAACATTCTCCCAAATGAAATAATGATGCAAATCATTTTAAGCCATACATTTAAAAAATTTCCCATGGTTTGGTGTATGTAAATGAAAACCATTTATGCATACACACATAAAGATTTTACTTATTTAAGTAACTTTATTATTTAGCATTTTAAAAGGAAGTTTCTAAGTCATTTCATCTTGTGAACAATTAGTCTTACCTAGCTTTGTGGGGCTAGAGGCAGACTAAAGAGGGCATCTTTTAAATCTAATACCGTCTACCATGTTTGAGTTGGGGCCAAGGCACTGAGGAGTGTATAGGGGTTAGGCACTGTGGGGTGGATGTCCATTACCCACTTACTTAACTCCTGTAAATCCTGTACTGGACGGTTGTCATTTGTAAGGGGTTTCTTGATAGGTAACAGGGGAGCATTCCATGCCAATTGGCAGGGGATAAAGTTCCTGCTCATAGGAGGCATCTAATATGTGGAAGTATGCTTTTCTTCACCTCTGCGGCCATGGGGTATTGCTTTACTTTTATGGGTTCTGCTCCGGGCTTAAGTTCTACTAATAGGGAAGGCCAATGAATGGCTAACCCTATTTCTCCTGTCTCAGCCCATGCTAATCGGCAGGAGTAGAGCCAGTCATGAATGTCAGCCTGGGCCCCAGGTGGTTGTTGGTGAAGAGTGTACTCATCTTCTAGCTGAACAGTCAGAACTTGTATGAGGCGCCCTTGATCATCTGTAACCTGAGGTTTGTCCTGTTTGAAGGATATCTGGGCCCCAATTTTAGTTAATAAATCTCTTCCAAGTAAGGGGTATGGGCAGTCTGGGATAACCACGAATGCGTGAGATACCCGGCCCGTGCCCAGGTCTACAGTTCTTTGGGTAGTCCATGAGTATTGTTTCATCCCAGTTGCCCCTTGGACCCAAGATTTTCTTGTGTCTAGCTTACCTTGGTCTTTCAGAAGCACTGAATGCTGGGCACCAGTGCCCACAAGGAAATCTATCAGTGTCCCCTCCACTTTGAGGTTACCCTGGGTTCAGGGAGGGGTGCTGAACCCTGACCCCTCTAGTCACTCAGTTCCCCGAGTCCTAACATGTGGGCTTTGCCGTGGGAGGTGGGCTTGCCGGTTCTCTGTTTAGGGCATTCTCTGGCCCAGTGCCCCATCTCCTTGCAGTAGGTGCACTGGTCCCTCTGTAAGTGTCGGCGTCCTCACTCCCAGGGTTTCTCCTCACCTTCAAGTGTTAGTCGAGCTTGCTGATCCTTTGGCTCAGCGGCAGTGGCAGTCAACAGGATTTTAGCCAGGTCTTGAGTTTGTTTGGTCTGAGCCCAAGTCTGCTTTTCCTCTGGTGTTTCTCTATTATTATAAACTTTCTCGGCCACTGCAAGAAAATCCTGTAAAGACTTTTCAGCCAGCCTATCTACTCTCTGAAGTTTCTTTCTTATATCAGGGGCAGATTGGTTAACAAAAGCCTTTACAAAAGGCTTTACTACCTTCTGCCTCAGGATCCATGGGCATATAGGTACAGAATGCTTCCATGATTCTTTCTAGGAAGGCAGCGGGTGACTCATTCTTTTCTTGCTGCACATTACCTACCTTAGCCAAATTAGTTGGCTTGTGGGCGGCTTTCTGGAGACCCCTCATTAGAGTCTGGCGCTAGGCTTGGAGACTCACCTGACCATCTCTCCTATGAAAATCCCAATCAGGGCAGGTAAGGGGGAAAACAGCATCAATCACAGCAGGATTAATAGTCACGGTCCCATTGTGCTCGACCAACTTTCAGGCTTCAGACAGAATCCTTTCCCTTTCTTCCGTGGTGAACAGTACCTATAAAAGCTGCTGACAATCATCCCAAGTGGGCTGATGAGTAAAAAGAACAGAATCTAAAAGATCAATTAAAGCACTGGGTTTTTCAGAAAATTTAGGATTCTGAATTTTCCAATTATACAAATCACTAGTGGAAAAAGGCCAATAATAAAGATCTTGCACTCCGTCTGCATCTGGGGGGCTCGCTGCCCTTAAGGGAAAGACGGTTGAGTCAGCATTTGCCTCTCACTGGGCTTGTTGCCTTGTGTATGGCAGACTTCCAGCAGCAGGATTTGCTGCAGTCTCGGCTTCAGCATTGGGTTCCCTAACTGATGCTTCCCTGGGAGGCATAGGCTCAACCTGTGGAGGGGCAGGGGGATGATACAGAGGAGGACAAAAAAGATCCTGATTCATACCATCCTGCAAAACAGGGTACAACGTTGCAGAGGGATTGGGTTTGGTAAGTTTGGTGGGTTTCTCAGTGAGGGGTTTCTCGTGCACTGTGAGAACCGCTGCACTGTTTTGGACATTGTCTGCCGGGGGCAGAATTGCTTTCAGCCAAAGAGGGGTATCTTCCACCAGGTCCATCCAGGTGGTAATGTATGGAACCTGTCCGGGTGTGACCAGTCCGTGAATGGTAGACAATGTCTTTAACCTGGAAAATAATGGGAAGGTGAAAGGTCCCCTCGGGAGGCCAGCCAACATTGAAGGTTGGCCACTTGCTCCTGCAAAAAGTAATTAGTTTAGCTTTCTTCAGTCTCAAGTCTTGAGCTCTAGACTTAAAATCTGAAAAATGATCAAGGAAAAGAGAAAGAAGGGTTGTTTGAGTCTGTCCCATATTTACAATCAGAGTCGCCCCGTTAGGGCCAACCACACTAAAACACCAATAAAACGCACAGCACACAAAAGGACAAACAAGACTGATGGTCCATGGAAACAAAACTAAAAGTAAGCCGACAATCACTGACTGTGCTGCGGGAGCGACCCACTATGCCCAGGCAAAAGAACCATGAGAGAGTCTGCATCCACACCCCGCCCTGGGGATTCCATGTCCCAGTCCAGGGGGGCAGTCCCTCCAATAAACACTGAAATCTGAGTTCCCTCTGCCCCCTGGGGATTCCACTTCCCAGTCCAGAAGGGTTTGGACTCCTCTATCAGAGGAGGCCGGGACGTCTCTATGGCACTCCTGGCTGGCAGCCTCCAGCACATCCACCTTGACTTTGTGCCGACCATACCTTTTACAGACTTTCAATTTCAAAAGTAACCACAATAGACAAGACGAACACTTACCACTTAACGGCTCTTTGGGTCAGGGATCCTCAGGGGGTCTTGGGGATCCCAGACGAGCCCCCAAATGTTGTGCCCAGATCACGAAGTCCCCAAAGACCACCAGGGAGCCGATTCCAATGCAAAAGCAAAAGAGCCTTTATTGTTACAAGCTCAAGCCTGGGCTCCCAGGGGCTCCGCTGCAACGGATCCAAACCAGGAGTCTCAAGCTTTGAAGCAGGGGATTTTTATAATGCTGCACAGTAAATGGGGCGTACACAACTCAAACAAAGGGACTGCTTCTGGATTGGCTGCCACTGGGCCTGCCATATGGCCTGATCCAGAAGGCTGTTCTGATTGGGGGTTGGTGACTCACGATTCGGGGATATGCCTGCTGTAACCAGAAACTGAAACTTTCAAAACAAAACGGTGGAGAAAACGATACTTATCTCCTAAGATGGTGTCCACCACCCAAGATGGCATCAGTCTGGTTCTCTCATCTGCACTTCAGCTTTCTTCTTGGCCACATTAGACCAAAACCGACAATCTTTGAACTCTCCTGAGCTGTGCTGGAGAAGATGCTGGAAATTCCATGTTGACACACTATTGCATTTCCACCCAGGGTGTAGGCATGGCTTCAAGGCAACCAGTTTTTACTACAGTCTGTGGTGAAGCAGCAGAGGAGGGAGCCCCTGGTGGACCAAATTGGCTTGCTGCTTATGGGCTTTGTGTGGTGGCCAGCAGAGGGTCCCCTCAGGCCTCTGCTTTCTTCCTGCTCTGGAATGGCTCTCAGCTCTGAATTGGCTTTTCAAGAACCAATGTCTGGCTTTGGCACCTGTAGCTCAGCGGCTAGGGTGCCGGCCACATATACTGGGGCTGGCAAGTTCGAACTTGGCCTGGCCTGCCAAACAACAATGACAACTACAACAACAACAACAACAACAACAACAACAAAATAGCCAGGAGTTGTGGTGGGCACCTGTAGTCCCAGTTACTTGGGAGGCTGAGGCAAGAGAATCATTGCTTAAGCCCAAGAGCTTGAGGTTTCTATGAGCTGTGACACCATAGCAGTCTACCAAGGGCAACATAGTGAGACTCTGTCTTAAAAAACAAAAAAAATCAATGCTCACTTAATAATACCCTGTTCCCTCCTTTCTTCTCTCCTTTGCATTCTTTCTTCTTTCCTTCCTCAATTAAAAAAAATTAATGGCTAAAATTGATGCAGGATAGAATATCAAAGAGTATAGAATAAATTTTGTCTCACTCCCAACCTAGATTGTCTCCCATGCCCACTTTCTCTTCCTAGAGCCCACCGCTGTGCTAGTTTTCTGCACATCTTCTGAGATATTTAATGCATTAAAGCATACACAGATGTATCACTCCCCCACTGCTTTTTCACAAATCACATGGTATGTACTCCTTGCTTTCTAAATTTAAAAATATACCTTGGCTTTTGTCGCTGATAGTGCTCACACAAGCACAGTGAATGTTCCTAAAACTGCTGCATTCTGCATAAGAAGTGTGGTGAGCTCCAGCCCCACAAAATGACACAGTGCAAGAAAAGCAGGGAGTCTCTGTATGCCCAGGGAAAGTGTCTTTATGACAGAGAACAGAGTGGTTGAGGTGAGCAGACTAAGCCGATTTGCCAGAAAAAGTTCTTAAACTACAGAGGATATTGTGCTGAGGCTTAAGGGTGTCCAGCACAATGGCAGATTGAAGAGATCTAGTTAGAAAGGCAAGCATTTAAACTGGGAGGAGAGAAAAAGAGAAAGGGCCAAGAAATCCAGCTCTAAGCATCGTTTGTTTTATTACGTGACAATAAAATCATGAGGTTATGTTCACTTCAAAAATAAAATCTGCCTTGGAGGTTATTGCTTATAGGTGTGTAAAGACCTGCTTTATTGTTGGTAACAGCTCCCCAGAACTGCACCAGTTTATTTAATGTAATCTACTCTGCTGGCCGTGGCTCATCATCTGGCTTATTGGTCTTGCCCACAGGTGTGTGTCTTTGCACACACCTCCACATGTACGTACCTTAATGTGGGGTGAGGCAGTTTTAAACCTGGACCGTATGAAGAAAACCAGAGGGACTGATGGGAGTGACTGAACCAAGTGCTGGGATGAGGATGATATTCCTTTTACTGTACAGTGATGGAATCTGGATGGGGCAGAACAGAAGCTCCATGGACAGCCTCTTTCCTCACCTTGTAAAGTTGGGCTTTTCAAATGCAACATGTCCTGGAAGGAGCCAGCCTCTTAAAAAGAAATGAAAACTTTAGCAAAACACTGATGAAAAGATGGGGGAGATATTTTCCATTACCTATCACATGGCCAGACTTCACAGAGGTCACTTCCTCTCCCGCTGTCCTTCAGTCTCCCTTGCCTCCTCTTCAGCTATATCTTCCTCTCGGCTCCCTCCTCCTCCCCTTTTTCTTCTTCCTTTTTTTTTTTTTTTTTTTTTTTGTTACAGTCTCACTTTGTTGCCCTCCGTAGAGTGGTGTGGTGTTACAGCTCACGGCAATCTCAGACTCTTTGGTTCAAGTGATCCTCTTGTCTTAGTCTCCTACATGTAGCTAGGACTACAGGTGCCAGCTACAATGCCCTGCTATTTTTAGAGGCAGGGTCTGGTTCTTGATCAGGCTGGTCTCAAACTTGTGAGCTCAGGGCAGTCCACCCGCCTTGGCCTCCCAGAGTGCTAGGAGCACCTCCCAGGTGCTCCTCCCCTTCTTGTCCAGCATTGGCAGTGTTTCAGTGTCCAGCCTGTGTGGCAGTGTTTCTCCAACATAGATCATCTACATCAGAACCACCTGTGGGACCTCTGACAATGCAGTTTCCTGGCTCCCGCCCAGCACACACAAAGGCTAGAATTGGAGAAGAAGGGACCAGGAATCAGTATGGCCAGTAAGCTCCTGGGAAGTTGGTAGTGTCCTAGAGTTTCAGGACCTGATGGGGAGGTTGCCTTTGACACCATTACTTGAATCCAGATATTAGGAGCCAGACCACTGGGGTCAAGTGGTAGTAAGTGTGGTGGCCTGTGGGTAAGGAAGCCATCCTCTCTGGCTACTCTATTCAGAAGGGGATAATACTGTGGCCACACTAATACTGAGTTCAATGTCTCAGATGATGCAGAAACTTTTATTTCACTTTGCACATGGCAGTCCCTACTGGGAGGCCAGCATTTTTTTTCTCCTTTAAAAAATTGAAGTCATGGCTAAGGCACCAGCCACATACACCAGAGCTGGTGGGTTCGATTCCAGCCTGGTGCCAAACAATGACAACTACAACCAAAAAATAGCCAGGCATTGTGGCAGGCACCTGTAGTCCCAGCTACTTGGGGGCTGAGGCAAGAGAATCCTTTAAGTCCAGGAGTTGGGAGGTTGCTGTGAGCTGTGACACCACAGCACTCTACCAAGGGCAACATAATGAGACTCTGTCTCAAAACAAACAAACAAACAAAAAAAAATTGAAGTCAAAGTGATATGTAGTAAAGTGCACAAAATCTGATTGTGCAGACTGATAGATTTTTACATAATTACACACTTGTGGAACCACTTCCCGGCCTAGAGGTAACCACTGTTCTGACCTCTATCACCATAGATTAATTTTGCCTGTGTTTGAACTATAAATGGAATCATGCAGGGTATAGACTCTTTGGTATTGAGCTTCTTTTGCTCAGGATATGTCTGTGAGATTCATCCATGTTTTTGCATTATAGTAGAGCAGAGGTTCTCAACCTGTGTGGGTGATTCCTTTGTAACAATGAAAATACATCGTGGCATTAGGAAGGTTGAGAACCACTGTAGTAGAGTGTCTTTCCACTGCAGTAGACCAAGAGTTGACAAACTGTTTCAGCAAAGGGCCAGAGAGTAAACATTTTTGCCTCTAAAGGGCACACAGCTCTGTCACAACTACTCAGCTCTGTCATGGTAGTTTGAATGCAATGAAAAACATACAAATGAAAAATAGGCTACAGGCTGGCCTGTGGGCATAGCTTATGG
Source organism: Loris lydekkerianus (assembly GCA_963574355.1). NCBI lineage: Eukaryota > Metazoa > Chordata > Mammalia > Primates > Lorisidae > Loris > Loris lydekkerianus. Next base: position 8,170 of record CAUYPK010044889.1, read on the forward strand.
ACTCCTGCTGTATAATACTTTGTTATGAATAATTATGAATTCATTATATGAATATTCATATAATGTGTCAAATGAGTATTGAAATGAATTATAAATAATGATTAATATGAATATAGCACAATGTATTTGAATATTTAAAATATCAAGAAGAAATTTTAATGAGATCTAATTTAACAATCTTTTCTTTTATACTTAGTGCTTTTGTACTCTGTTCAAGAAGTCTTTTCTTGCCTGAAGATCAAAAAGATATTCAGCTATGTTTTCCTGTTGAAGCTTTATTTTATTATTATTATTATTATTTTTCTGAGACAGAGTCTCACTATGTTGCTCTGGATAGAGTGCTGTGGTGTCACAGCTCACAGCAACCTCCAACTGTTGGGCTTAAGCGATTCTTTTGTCTCAGCCTCCCAAGTAGGTGGGACTACAGGCACCCACCACAACGCCCGGCTATTTTTTTGTTATAGTTGTCATTGTTGTTTAGCAGGCCCTGGCCAGATTCAAACCTGCCAGCCCCAGTGTATGTGGCTGGTGCCCTAACCACTGAGTGAGGGTGCCAAGCCTAGAAGCTTTATTTATTTATTTATTTATTTATTTATTATTTTTAGAGACAGAATCTCACTTTATCACCCTCGGTAGAGTGCTGTGGCGTCACAACTCAGAGCAACCTCCAACTCCTAGGTTTAGGTGATTCTCTTGCCTCAGCCTCCCATGTAGCTGGGACTACAGGTGCCCGCCACAATGCCCAGCTATATTTTTGTTGCAGTTTGACCGGGGCCGGGTTCGAACCCGCCACCCTTGGTATATGGGGCTGGCATCCTACCCACTGAGCCACAGGTGCCACCCAAGCTTTATTTTTTAATGAAAAAAAATTTTTGAGACAGGGTCTCACTCTGTTTCCCTAACTGGAGCACAGCAGCCTTACTGTAGTTCCCCACAATCTCAAATTCCTGGGTTCAGGAATTGTCCTCCTCCCTCAGCCTCGCAAAGTGCTAGGCTTACAGGTGTGACACCTGGCCATAGAAGCTTTATTGTTGTACCTTTCACATCTAGGTCTATGGTCCATCTTGAATTTTTTTTTTTTTTTTTTTTTTTTTAGAAAGGGTCTTGCTCTGTTGCCCAGGCTATAGTGCCGTGGCATCATTATAGCTCCCTGCAATCTCAAACTCCTGAGCTCAAGCGAGTCTCCTTTCATGGCTTCCCAGAGTGCTAGGATTATAGGTGTGAACCACTGGGCCTGGCCTTGACTTAATTTTTGTTTTTGATGTGAGATGGGAGTAAATGTTCATTACATTTCATATGAAAACCATTTGTTTCAGCACCATTTAGTGAAAAGACCCCTTTTCCCTCTGAATTGTTGTGATGGGAGGTCTCAATAGTGGTGACCTCTGGTCTTTAAATGGAATCTGAATACCGGTAGTGTTCTCTAGAACATGCCTCAGGAGGAAGAGGGGGAGGGGCGTCTAGATGTCTAGAGTCTAGATGTCCTGGGCTAGAATAGCATGGAGTTATCAGCTCTAAGTGGAGAGCATACAGGAAGAGGAAGTTGGTTCTTTCCATAGTTGAATTCTCTGACTCCATAACTCTTACCTAGTGTCACACCAGGCCAAGATTTTTCAGCTGTTGCTGGGAAGACTGGAGATTTCCAGGAAATTACTCTTGGAAAAAAAGAACCCAGCTTTGCATTTTAAAATGTTTTTATAACTCTTCATATTGCCCAGGACAAATTTTTGCTTCTGGAGGAAAAGAGGCTTTAACTAGTAAAAGACCAAGTAAGCCAATGCTAGCAACAGCTGTAACTGGGGAAAGTCCTGTATATTTTGAGACCAAAAGCTGTTTATTTCTGCCAGTGAAAGAGGAGTGTCTGGGTTCAGCTTCTGCAGACATCAGTCTGTGGATAACATTTTCCAGACGGATGATTGCTGTCCTGTGCTTTCCTGGATTGCTCTCCGGGGCCTTCTGTCTGGCTACGTGAGCCCCAGCAGTCACCCTGTTTATAAGGGGCAAGAAAGTCTCATTTTTGTATACGTCACACTGATCCTCTGAGGGTGGCGCAGAGGGTGTTTGTTATTTCCCACCATTTCTGGAGTGGGAGCAATGTGTGAGGGGTTTGGACTTGGCTGGTGGGCACTGAGCCAGAGGGTGGGGTGCAGGCCTTGGCCTTGAGTTGATGCTGGAAGAGCACTCCGTACCTACTCTGACTCAGGCTGTGTTCCTGAGCACCTGGAGTCTGCAGGCAGCTGCAGGCACCTTCCCATCTGTCAGGTCCCCCAACCCAGGATTACCCTGGAGGTCCACTCTCCTTGGAAGGCGACAGTGATTGCAGCGAACCCATACACTTAGTGTCTTCTCAGCCATGTCAATCAATGCATCCATCCAACAGATACTTATCGAGGCAGGAACTGGGTCAACATCAATGAGCAAAGCAGACAAAAATTCCTGCTCTCGTGGGGACTTCATTCTAGTGAGGAGAAATGGATGATGAACAATTAAATAAGTAAATTATGTGAGCTGTGAAGTTGAACTGTCAGGGACAGGCCTTGAGCAGGATAAAGGGTTATTATTATTATTATTATTATTATTATTATTTGTAGAGACAGAGTGTCACTTTATCACCAGCTCACAGCAACCTCCAGTTCCTGGGCTTAGGCGATTCTCTTGCCTCAGCCTCCCAAGTAGCTGGGACTATAGGCGCCCACCACAAGCCCGGCTACTTTTTGTTGCAGTTTGGCCAGGGCCGGGTTTGAACCCACCACCCTTGGTATATGGAGCTGGCACCCTATTCACTGAGCCACAGGTGCTGCCCAAAGGGTCATTATTTTAAGTGGGCATAACAGGGCGGCCTCAGTGAGGAGGCCAAGACTGGATGGAGGGAAAAGTGAGCTGTGGGTTCTCTGGAGGAAAAGTTGTCCACATAGAGGGACAACTCTGCAAAGGTCCCAAGGCCTTGGCTCACCCCAAGATCAGGCAAATTCTAAATCCAGAGTTTAGAGGAGTGGCTCTGCGCCTGTGGTTCAGCGGCTAGGGCGCCAGCCACATACACCAGAGCTAGCAGGTTCGAACCCAGCCCGGGCCTGCCAAACATCAATGACAGTTACAACCAAAAAAGCCCAAATAAACAAACAAAAAAACACACACTCATAGGTGGGCGTTGTGGCGGGTGCCTGTAGTCCCAGCTACTTGGGAGGCTGAGGCAAGAGAATTGCTTAAGCCCAAGAGTTTGAGGTTGCTGTGAGCTGTGACGCCACAGCACTCTACCCAGGGCAATAGCTTGAGACCCTGTCTCAAAAAAGAACAAAAGTTTAGAGGAGCGAAGGAAGGTTCCTCCTCCATCCTTCCTTCCTTCTTTCCTTCCTTCCTCCTGCACACACCCATTGTGTGCTTGCTGTATACCAGACACTCTCACCTAGCACAGTTCTCTCCTCATGGAGAAGCAAAGGACAGAGAGCTCTCCAGCCCTCTCAAAACAAGATTTGGACATCCTCTGAAATGCCCCCAATGTGACAGGACAGATAGGGATTTAGTGATGGATTAAGTCTCTCTAATATTAGAACCTCATAGATGTCCCTGGAATGAAATTAAATTGTAATATGTTCACTCCAACTATTTTTATTTCATCCTAACTAACCCCTATCTTCTGTGGTCTTTGATGGGCATTTTAATTAAATCATGAAGAGTTCTTTGTCTCCTGAGAGGGGGGACTGAAGCCTCCACATCCCTCTGCCTCTCTCCTGCTCTGACTGCTGAGGAATGTGCCTTGTCCTCAACAAAGGGGGCGGGGGGGTGGCAGGACCTAGTTCTGGACATAGCCTTCACCCCAGATCCAACCCCAGGTACAGAAGGAATCTTCCCAGTCGAGAGAGTGGCAGCTACCCATGGACAGAGCAATTGGTAGGCCCAGGTACTTGATAAGCCTTGTGGAAAACAGTTGTCTCCCAGTCTTGTGTGTCTGCGTGTCCTCTCTGCTCTGGTTTACGTAAGCAGCTGTGAACATTTCTGATGTGACTCCTCCGTTTTATGGCTCCAATATCATGATGAGCCAGAGCTGGTGTTGCTCTGCTATGGATGCCCTTGCCTGGGGGTGGTCACTGATTCACTCATTTAGGCATGAATGCATTCATTCATTCATTTATTTCCATTTTCACATCCCATAGACCACAGCACTTAATGCGTTCAACACTGAGTTTGTGATCTTATCCCACTCCTGAATTAGCTCCTCATCTCAGTAAGGGGCATCCCTGCCTCTCAATCACAGCAGCCAGAAACCCAGGAGTCACCTTGACACTTCTGTTCCCTTGTCATCCTCCATGTCCATCCATCAACAAGTCCTTTTGCTTTCACATCCAAAAGCTTCAGTTCTACCTCTTCTGCTCATTACTGTGTGACCTTGAGTAAACTGATTAACATCTCTGTGCCTTTCCCCAAAGTAACATGGAGATTATAATGTCACTATCTTCGTGAATTATTTTGAGTGGATAGGAGTTAACACATGTAGAGAACAATACCTAGCATATACTAAGATATGTTAGCCAAGACAGATGGTACTGGCTATATTCTTGCCCTTTAGCCAGATGGAAGCCCATGGTAATTCAAAATATTATATTTTTAATGTCACATTTTAATTTGAATGCATGAAATATTACATTAAAAATATGATAAAGTAAAATAGTTAATCTTAACAAAAAAATGGCTCATTAAAATAATGATGTGGAAAAGTGTTCACATAAATTACTTATTAAGCAAAAACAAAAAACATGCTACAAAACAGTACATATCCAGTGATTTCAATTTTATAAAAAAAATTTACATGTTAGGTGGGCACAGTGAGACCTGCCTGTCATCCCAGCCAATCAGGAGGCAGAGATGGGAGGATCACTTGAGCTTAGGTTTTTGAGACTAGCCTGGGCAACACAGCAAGATCCTATATTAAAAAATTACATATGTGAGTATATGATTAAAAGAAGCCAAAGTGTTAATAGTGTAACTGCCTTGTAGATGGAGGGATTAAATAGGATTTTAACCATCTCTTTGTTGATAATAAAGTTATATAAAAAGTTAACCAAAATAAATATAAGCAATTGCCAAATCTTTCAGCGCTTCCCTCGCCTGCAAGATGAGGGGCCCACAGTCCTTGGTGTCTCCTCCAAGAGCCTTTCAATCTGGTCCCTTCCATGATCTAGTCTTTACCCCTTCCCCTCTCCAGCCAATGCCGGCTGGAGCCACCCAGGGACATATGCACACACACTCCACTTCAGCAAGATTGAATAACAATTGACCCTGGAATAACAGGGGTTTGACATATATTGGTCCATTAGTAAATTGATTTTCTTCTGTTGCTGCCACCCCTGAGTCAGCAAGACTAATCTCTCCCTCACCCCTTCAGCCTATTCAACATGTAGATTAAGAAAATATTTTCTTGCTAACATAGTCTTTTATCTAACTCACTTTGTTGTAAGAATACAATACACGATACATATATAAAATATTTGTTAGTTAACTGTTTACATCCTTGATAAAGCTTCTGGTCAACAGTAGGCTGTAAGTAGCTAGGTTTTGGTGGAGTTAAAAGTTATTCACAGCTTTTAGACCATGCAGGAGTTGGGGTCAGGGCCTCTAACCATTGTTCAAGGTTAAACTGTACTTGGAATGCCCAAACTCAGCCTGCTTTTTCAGCCCCTAGGCCCCTGCATGTGCTGTGTCCTTTGCCAGAACTCCCTTTCTTCTGTGTCAGTCTGGTCAATATGTTCTTCAAAACCCTACTCAACAATCCATACAAAACGTGATTGACAGGTTGTACTTTATCAGACTTTAGCACCCTTGCTTTGCTACAGACTCTTTGAGAAATTGAAAAGACTGGGAGAACATAAGAGAAAAATGCAAATCAATTCAAAGTAGGGGACAGGAGGAGGAGGGAGCGGGGAGCAGGGAAGAAGGAGAGACGGGTGTGCTCCCACTTAATGGGCACGATGTTAAGGTACATGGCACTCCTGTTGGGGATGGGATGCAATTTATAAGAGGGACTCTACCTAACAAATGCAAACATTGTAACCTAATTCTTTGTACCCTCAAATTAATCTGAAACAATTAAAAAAAAAAAAAGAAAGGGAGAAAATATTTGCAAATCACAGATCTGACAAAGGATTAGTATCCCAGACTATATAAAGAATCCACAAAACTTAACAGGAGGAAAATAAATAAATTTAAAGAATGAACAAAAGAGATAAGCACATAAAAGATGATCAGCATCATTCGTCATTAGGGAAATGCAAAATCACAATGAGATACCACTACACATCTATTAGAATGCCTAAACAAACAAAATTCGACAATTTTTTGTTTTTTGAGACAGAGTCTCATTATGTCACCCTTGCTAGAGTGCTGTGGCATCATAGCTCACAGCAACCTCCAACTCTTGGGCTTAAGCGATTCTCTTGCCTCAGCCTCCCAAGTAGGTGGGACTACAGGTGCCCACCACAAGCCCAGCTATTTTTTTGTTGTAGTTGTCATTGTTGTTTGGCAGGCCCAACAATGTCAACTGGGTTCGAATCCGCCAGCACTGATGTATGTGGCTGACGCCCTAGCTGATGAGCTATAGGTGCCAAGCCAAAAAACTAGACAATGTTAAGGGCTGACTAGCACGCGGAGCAACTGGAACTCTCATACCTCGCTGGCAGAAACATGAGATGGTACAGCCATTCTGGAAAATAGTTTGGTGGTTTCTCCTACAGTTACCATAAGACCCCAATCCTGGGCATCTAGATTAGAAAAAGAACACTTATGCTCAAATAAAAACCTATACACAAATGTTTATCACAGCTGCTCTCCTTATAATCGTCAAAAACTTAAAACTACTCGACGGTTCTTCAGAGAATGAGTCGTGAACTGTGATTCATCCTTACAATGGAGCAATATGCTGAGTGAAAAAAGTTAGGCTCAAAACGCTGCATACCGGCTGGGCGAGGTGGCTCATGCCTGTAATCCTAGCACTCTGAGAGGCCCAGGAGGGTGGATTGCTTGAGCTCACAGGTTTGAGACCAGCCTGAGCCAGAGCAAGATGCCATCTCTGAAAACTAGCTGGGCCTTGTGGTGGGCGCCTGGAGTCCCAGCTACTCAGGAGGCTGAGACAAGAGAACCGCTTGAGCCCAAGAGTTTGAAGTTGCTATGAGCTGTGATGACACTACCCAGGGTGACAAAGTGAGATTCTCACAAAATAAAATGTTGCACACTATGTGATTCCAGTTTTAGGAAAGTCTAGAAAAGGCAGAGCTATAAGGACACAGAACATACCAGTGGTTGTGAGGACATGAGACTTTTGGGGGGATGATGGGACTGTCTGTATCCTGAGTATGGCGATGGTTACTTAAAACTCACAGAACTGTCCTCCAAAAGAAAAGTGCTAATTAACAAACAGAACCAAACCCCGTTCAGGTATTACCTCTCCTGGGAATCCTCCCCCTCCTTCTCAGATTCACCGCCCTGAGTGGCCATGGGAAAAAACATATTCAGACAGGCAGCAGGTCCAGTTCGTGAAGACAGGATGAGAACAGAGACTGCCCTAAAGCTTTTCACAGGTGGGAAGTTAGTGCTGTGTAACTTTGCATGAGTTATGTGCCCCCTGTTGATTCACGGTGAGAAAACCCAAGAGTCTCCATATCCCACGTGGGACAGATGGGTTTACCAGAAGATCATAAAAATTGGCTATTTGCTTAAGTCATTGTAAGGCTGTGAAAGGTTAATTGTCATTCAAACAGGATTTTTGGGAAAGCTCTCTGCTTCCTCGAAACTCCAGCAAATTCCTTATCAAGGTACTTTCCAGGTTGCACTTCAGTCCAGTCTAAGCTCCTCTTCTTCCTCAATCCCTGCAAACTGTGCGTTTTCATTTTTACTGTGGCCTGGGTGACATAGGAGACTTCCTCAATAAAGCAATAATACCTATGTTAGGCTCTGTAGAGAGACGCAAAACTGGAGAGCTCCGAGTCTCTCACACGGATTCCCACGTGGCATGTGAGACTATTACAGAAGACACCAGGCAATAAGGAAGCTGGGATGCTGGACCGTGTGGCCAGCAGTTGCAGTCAGAGGCGAGGGTGGCATCCTGGAACCCTCGCCCACACTCCTCCTACAGCGCCCTGCCCTCCACTCCCCACTGCATATAGATTCCTCTGTCCCAGAGCTCCTGTCCTCGCTCTGGGGGACTTTTAGGCATCAGCCCTGCCATCCACCACTGCCCCTTGGTCTGTCTCCAGTTCAAACCCCCAGAGACTGAAGGTCCACCAGCCCACCTCTGAGGCTACTGGCTGTCCCCAAGTGACGTGTCCACGCAAGTCCAATCAGCTGGAGGGGTCGTGTTGACATGCCGCAAGGATACTAAGGCCCAGGAAAGCTGGACTGGACCGGGGCGGCTGTTTCTAGAAAGAGTCCTTCCAGATAGGAGGTAAGTGTTAAGGATAAAACAATGAATATGGAATTTATATTAAGACAAGATGAGGGCCTGAAACAAAGTTGCAAATCACAAAGCTGCCTGCATTTCCCCATCTCTCCCAATCCACCGCATGCTTCAGTTTTCCCTTCTGGTAAAACTGAGGACTGATATTCCTCATTTTTCTTCTTCATCTGGGTCCCTGATGTCATCAGATCACTTAAGCAGTGGCCCTGTGAGGTATGTCCCTAGTCCCTGTGATACCTAAGAGGAAACAGAGTCACACACCCTGGGCCTGCCTCAAAGCGCCCTGGCCTCTCCTGGTGGCTAGGGACCCTCTTCCTGCTGGGGTCTCTGTGACCCGGGTACCTGAGTCTCAGTGCAGCCTGGAGGACAGACACCGCCTCCACCACCCAAGGTACTTTAGCCATTTCTCTTCATCCTTCCTCTTTCCCTCCTGACCTTTAAGCTGACATGAACACTATCCAACAGAAAGCTAACCCTGTACTGGTGTAGAACAGGGGCAGGAAGTAGGGGTCCCTCGTCCCCTGCCCAGGGCAGATGCAGCTGCTCTTCTAATGAGCCTTATAATGCAGAACCTGAAAGTCCTTCTCTGGGTAGCTCGCCGTCATCGTCTGTGAAGGTTGGGACAACAGATAAAATTTGTTTGCAGTCTTCTTGGAATGTGGATCTCTTTTCTGTGCGGTTTTCCCAGAACTTGCACTTGGGCTCAAACCAGCTCCAGCAGTACTCAGACGCCCCCAGTCTCCCCACACCAGTCCCAGGGCCTGAGTAGGAGGCTCAGGTCTTCCCAATAGCAGCACTTGCTTGGGGAGGTAGGTGGCTGAAGTCCCCTTCTGAGGCCTGTGAGAGTCCACCCAGGATCGCTCTGCAGCTCCTGCCCCCTCAGGGACCTGCTGCCTCTTCCCACCAGGTAAAAATCTTTCCCCTTCCCCACCCTTCCTCGCCCCTCAGTTCCTAAGCTCCTTTGCAGTAGCTAACTATCAGAGTGACATTTATACATAGATTGGAAAAAGAACACTTCTATTTATTGAGCACCTACTATGTGCCCCACCCTCTATATGTTCTCCCGTTCTTAACAGTCATCCCACAGCTGAGGTTCTTTATTTCTGTTTCATAGAAAGGGAAAGTAAAACTGATGTGTTACAGAACTTGTACTGTCAGGGTCCCCTCCAAAGACTTCCATGGGCCTAGGGGAGTCCAGGCCACTTGCATGCTTTGAAGCCACCCAATATGGCAGATGTGGTATCTGGGACCACAGTTAGGGGCTATCTGCAGGTTGGGTATCTGGGACCACAGTTAGGGACTATCTGCAGGTTGGGTATCAGGGACCACAGTTAGGGGCTGTCTGCAGGTTGGGTATCTGGGACCACAGTTAGGGACTGTCTGCAGATTGAGTATCTGGGACCACAGTTAGGGACTGTCTGCAGATTGAGTATCTGGGACCACAGTAAGGGGCTGTCTGCAGGTTGGGTATCAGGGACCACAGTTAGGGACTGTCTGCAGGTTGGGTATCTGGGACCCCAGTTAGAGGCTATCTGCAGGTTGGGTATCTGGGACCACAGTTAGGGACTGTCTGCAGGTTGGGTATCTGGGATCACAGTTAGGGACTGTCTGTAGGTTGGGTATCTGGGACCACAGTAAGGGGCTGTCTGCAGGTTGGGTATCTGGGACCACAGTTAGGGACTGTCTGCAGGTTGAGTATCTGGGACCACAGTTAGGGGCTATCTGCAAGTTGCTGTGTCTCCACTCAAGGCAGGCACCTCTGGGCAGCAGGCTCTTACACCAAAATCAGAGTTCAGAGCCACTGGTGCCTACTCCCACATGTCTGTTTATCTGCTCATCCCTTCATCATCGGTGTACTGACCATTCCACACCCACTACAAAGCTATAATAAAAAGTAACGTGGGTGGCACCCGTAGCTCAGTGGGTGGGACACTGGCCACATACACCGAGGCTGGTTCATTCGAACCCAGCCCAGGCCAGCTAAAACAGCAATGACAACTGCAACAACAACAACAACAAAGAGAAAAACAAAAGCTAGGTGTTGTGGCAGGCACCTGTAGTCCCAGCTACTTGGGAGGCGGGGGCAAGAGAATCACTTAAGCCCAGTCACTTAAGCAGGTTGCTGTGAGCTGTGACAGCACAGCACTCTACCCAGGGCGACATAACGAGACTGTCTCAAAAAAAAAAAAAAAAGACAATGTGTGACAAGTGTTGTCAAGGCTATGGAGTAAATGGAACCCTCATATACTGCTAGTAGGATTCAAAATGGTGCAGCCATTTTGGAAAATAGTCTGGCAGTTCTTCAAAAAACTTAAACGTAAAGTTTCCCTAGGACCCAGCAACTGCACTCCTTGGTATATACCCACAAGAATCAAAAATATATTTTCACACAAAAACCTATACTCAACTCTGGGAGGCCAAGGCGGGTGGATTACCTGAGTTTAGGAATTCGAGATCAGCCTGAGGTAGAGTGAGACCCCGTCTAGCCAGGTGTTGTGACGGATGCCTGTAGTCCCAGCTACTCAGGAGGCTGAGGCAAGAGGATCAGTTGGGCCCAAGACTTTGAGGTTGCTGTGAGCTATGACACCACAGCACTCTACCGAAGGTGACAAAGAGACTCTGTCTAAAAAAAAAACAAAAAAAACAAAACCCTGTACTCAAATGTTCATAGCAGTATGATTCATTATAGCCAAAAAAATTTTTTTAAAGCTCAAATGGCTGTTGAATAAATGAATGGATAAGTAAAATGCAATGTATTGATACAGTAGAGTATTATTAAGCCATAGAAAGGAATGAAGCACTTAAACATGGATAAACCTTGAAAACATTATACTAAGTGATCCAAGCTAGATATAAAAGGCCACATATTATGGAATCACTTACGTAAAATCTCCAGCATAGGTAAATCCATAACAAAAAGTGGTTTCCAGGAATTGGGGGGAAGAAATAGGGAGTGACTGCTAACGGGTGTGGGGTTCTATTTGGGGTTATGTAATCTGGGATTAAATTATGGCAATGACTATACAACCTTGTGAATAGAATAAAATAAAAACCACTGAGTTGTATTTTAAAAGGGGAAATTTTATGTTACGTGAATTTGATCTGAAAACAAAATCCACTGAGCACCTACTCTGTGCCAGACCCGGTGCCGGTGCTGCAGAGATGTGTGAGTCATGACCTTGGTTATGGGAAGCTTGTGTCTAGTAAAAGAGACACAGATGAGTGAGCCCCCAGTTAAAACATCTGGATCAGTGTTGTGTGGAGGGGAGCCCAGGGGGACCCAGGGGGACTTGGAGATGGAGAGTCTGGAGCCTCTAGAGGTGACAGCAGCATGAAGTGGAGCAGGGTCCGAAGGGGATGAAAGTTAGCTGGGGCGAGGGGGTCGCATGGGGCAGGGAGCTGTTGGGAAGGGTGTTCCAGGCAGAGGGAACAGTGTGTGCAAAGGCGTGTCTTGTTGGTTAGCTCTGGAGAGTGTAGGGAGCCCTGAGGTGGGAGCCAGGGTAAGATAGGGGAGACACGTGTGTCAGATGCTGAAGTCCAAGGTTCTCCTGACAGTGTTACCATCTCCCTTATAAGTTCAATAGGAGGACACAAAGCATGCATTCCTGTTGGGACTGTCACCTCCCCTGAGAGCACTCTTCCAGGTTCTGACTTATAAAGACAGCAAGCAGCCTGCTCCCCTGTCCCACTCCCACCTGGCCTGGTGGGACCTCTCAGGATCTCCTGAGAACTCTTGCACTGGCCTGTCCTTCCTCCAGACCCTTGCCAGGGTCACAGATCACTTCCTTTACTCTCCTGCCTTCCTGGTCTGTGCCCTTAAAATGGTCATCCACAGGGGCTTGTCCTGGGTGAGAGAGGGCTGCCTTGACCCCCAGCCCATGTCCCCGTGTCCTCACAGATGCTTTTAGAATCAAATGTGCTTGAACTGTGGTTCTGCACTGGCTGTGTGGCCTTGGGAAAATTCTTTCACCTTTCTAAGCCTCACTTTGGTCACCTGTAAAATGGGGTTGACACAATTTAATTCACAGGGTGCTGGTGAGGACCAAATGAGGTAACATGTACAAAGTCCCTGGCAGCCAGCCAGGCACTGTGTTGTGACCTCTGGCGTGTGCCAGGCACTGGGACAATAGCAGGTGGCAACTCAGGGCAGCTCCCTGCTTGGATAAAGCCCTGGCAAAATAGGCACGTGCTCAAGGCCAAGTGTAGGACAGGCGCCATATCACATCGCCTCATTGAATCCTCACCAAAGCTCAAGGAGGCAGGAGCTATTAACACATCCCACCTTACAGAGGGGAAAGCTGGAATCAAGGTCCACAGATGATTTTAGGTGGCAGCCTAAGACTTGCCCAGGTCTGCCTGCTTGGTGCCCCCTTCCCACCCCTGCCTCCTACCTAGACCACCCAGATTGCTGGCAGAGATCTCCTCCTACCCGCCCTTCCTTCCATTCTTCCTTCACCCCCACCTTGAGCGAGACCTCACCTCTGGTTCAAGAGCAAGCAGCTCTGCTCTTGCTCTTGCCACCCCTTCCTGGCCTTTCGCTGTCCTCAGCATGTCCTCCTCTTGGTTTTTAATCTGTTTCCAAAGAAGCAGTCTCTGTCTCCCAAATGCACCAGCTTAAACAGGCTCTGGGGTTCAATCTGGGGTTGATAAAACTATCAGTCTTTCATTTATTGTCCTACCAGTGCCATTGAACACCTCGTGCCATCTCAACTGGCGACAGTGGGGAAAGGTAGAGAGAGCCGGCTTGTCTGCTGTTGCTCACCACGGGATCCCCGGGGCCCGGCTTGGGGGACTCACTGATGGTGCTCAGGAAACAGGTGTAAAAGGAACACAGGACTGGCAGGGATCCTGGGTAGCCGCCCCCTCTCTCCCTCTCCTGATTAAAATGTGCCCTGGAGGTTTCTTTGCGAAAGGTAGTCCACTGGCACAGTCACGTCTGAGATTGTATTTTCGAAAATTAAATATTTACTCCTATCTCCCATCATAAAACTAATGTATACCCACGTGGAAAATACAGGGGAGGGTAAAGAAGAAAATAACCATTGCTCATAATTGCACCACTCCTGAACATTTCAGTATTTTTTGTTCCCCTCCGTCCCTCCCTCCCTTCTTTCCTTCCTTCCTTCCTTCCTTTTTCCCTCTCTCCCCTCCTTCTCCCTTTCTCTCACCAGAGTCTCACTCTGTCCTTGGGCCAGAGTGTAGTGGCATCATCACAGCTCGTAGCAATCTCAAACTTCTGGGCTTGAGGGATCCTCCTGCCTCAGCCTCCAGAGTAGACGGGACTACAGGTCCACAACACTCACCTAATTTTTCTGTTTGTAGCAGAGATAGGGTCTCAGTTTGCTCAGGCTGGTCTTAAACTCTGAGGTCAAGGGATCCTCCTGCCTCAGCCTCCCAAAGTGCTAGGATTACAGGTGTGAGCCACTGTGGCCTCTTACAATTTCTTTCTATGCCTTTATTTTACATGATGAAGATCATTTTGTATTATGCTCTGACATTTTGCTATTGCTCTCATAAACATATTGTAAAAATTTGGCTTTTTCCTTTTAAAAAATTTTAATAGGTTCAGAGAGTAGAAGTTGAATTCCATCACATGGACATATTGCACAGCAGTGGAGTCTGGGCCTTTGGTCTACCCATTACCAGAGTAGTGTCTGTTGTGCACCATAGGTGACTTTTCACCACTGCCACCCTCCCACTCCCTGCCTTCGTGTGAGTCTCCAGTGTCCATCACACCACTCTGTGTGCCCTCCTGTGGCCATAGTTTAAGTGAAAACATATGGCATTTATTTTTCTGCTCCTGAGTTACTTCACTTAGGATAATGGCCTCCAGTTCCATCCAAGTTGGTGCAAAAGATGTTATTTCCTTTTTTCCTTATGGCTATGTGTACGAGGTTCATTATGAAAGTTTTGAGATACTCCAAAATCAAGAAATGTAAAATCCTTGGAAACAAATGAAGCCCTCCCAGCAACACTGATAAACCGAGCAAGTTGAAACTCGCATGGGGGAATCAGAAAGGACGCTATTGACTGGGTTTCTTGGTAGTGAAATAATGGACCATAACACAGCCTATCTCAAAATTTTCGTAGTGGCCCATGCACGCACACTCTACGGAAGTGGGGGACATTTGAGTTGATTCCATAACCTCATGACTGTGAGTTGTGCTGTCATACACATACAAGACAGGCATCTTTTTAATATAATGATTTATTTATTTTCCTTTGGGTGGATACCCAGGAGTGGGATTGCATGGTCCAATAATAGATCTACTTTTATTAATAGTTCTTTGAGAAATCTCTCCAACTATCTCCTGGAGGTTACTACTTTACAATCCCAGCAGTGTATAAGATCCCTTTTCTCAGCACATCCATGTCAATATCTATTTTTTTTTTGACTTTTTAATAATGGCCAGTCTAATTTGGAGTAGGATGATATGTCATTGTGGTTTTAATTTGAATTTCTCTGATGTTGAGCATTTTTTCATGTTTCTTGGCCATTTGTATATATCTTTTTAAAAAAACACCTATTTTTGTCACTTGTTCACTTTTTTTTTTGTAAATTAAATCAGCTTGTTTTATTTATATTGACTATAACTATTACTTTACATTTTGGGGTATTGTATGTGGAGTTACAATAAAAGTTACTCTGTTATTGTATATGAAACCAGCACATTGTACCCCTTGATTGCACTAATGTACACAGCTATGATTTAACAATGAAAATAAATAAATTTATTAAATAAATAAACAAAAATTAAAAAAAATAAAAGGGACTAAATCCACAAGTATTAAAAAAAAGTTACTCTGTTTATACTTACTATAATAATTACTCTGTATTTATGATAAGTAATTTTTTTATTGTTAAATCATAGCTGTGTACATTAGTGCAATCAAGGGGTACAGTGTGCTGGTTTTGTATACAATCTGAAATGTTCTCATCAAACTGTTCAACGTAGCCTTCATGGCATTTTCTTAGTTATTGTATGGAGGCATTCGTATTCTGCCTTTAACTTGTCCACTTTTTAATGGGTTTGTTTTTATTGTTGTTTGAGTTCCTTGGAAGTTCCAGATATTAGTCCTTTGTCAGTTACACAGTTTGTGAACATTTTCTTCAAGTTATTAGGTTGTTCATTTATTCTTTTATTTCTTTTGCCTTGCAGAAGCTGTTTAGTTTAATGAAGTTGCATTTGTCTGTTTTTGTTTTATGGCATTTGCTTTTGGGTCCTTGGTCATAAATTCTTTGCCTAGGCCAATGTCCAGAAAAGTCTTTTCCTAGATTATTTTCTAGGATTTTTATTGTTTCAGGTCTTACATCTAAGTCTTTAATCTATCTTTTGTTTTCTCTCTAAACCTTGTTTTAATGGGTCTTAAAATTCTGTGACAGATTTTTGGTTGTTTCCATTAAAAAGTACTGATTTGGCTCAGTGACCAAAGCACAGGGGTTATGGCGTCAGCCACATGCACTGAGGCTGGCAGGTTTGAACCCTGCCTGGGCCAACTAAACAATAATGACAAATGCAGCAAAAAAAATAGTCAGGCATTGTGGTGGGTGCCTATAGTCCCAGCTACTTGGGAGGCTGAGGCAAGAGAATCGCTTAAGTCCAAGTTTGAGGTTGCTGTGAGTTGTGATGCCACAGCACCTCTACCCAGGGGGACATAGTGAGACTCTGTCTCAAAAAAAAAAAAAAAATAAATAAATAAATAAAAAGTACTGATTTTATTCTTTTTGTAGGGTCTAGTAATGGGATTGTAGGATCACATGGGAGGTCTAATTTGAGTTCTTTGGGGATTCGCCAAACTTCCTTCCAAAAAGGTTGTATTTGCAGTCCCACCAGCAGTGTAAAAGTGTTCCCTTCTCGCCACATCCACGCCAGCATCTGCAGCTTTGTGATGTGGGGGCCAGTATCTGCCGCTTTTTTCATTGGGGTTAGGTGATATCTCCGGGCAGTTTTGATTTGCATTTCTCTGATGGTTAGAGGATGAGCATTTCTCATATGTTTCTTAGCCATTTGTCTGTCTTCTTTAGAGACGGTTCTATTCATGTCTCTTGCTTGGTGATATATGGGATTGTTGGGTCTTTTTTGTTGTTGATTAATTTGAGTTCTCTGTAGATCCTAGTTATCAAGGTTTGTCCAATTCATAATATGCATTTGCACTAGACTGTTATTGCAACTCAATTTACAATTGCCAAAATGTGGAAACAGCCTAAATGCCCCCCAACCCAAGAATGGATTAACAAGCTGTGGTGTATGTATAGCATGGAATACCATTCAGCCATTAAAAAAGATGAAGACTTTACATCTTTTGTATTAACCTGGATTGAGGTGGAACACTTTCTTCTTAGTAAAGTATCACAAGAATGGACAAGCAAGAATCCAGTATACTCAATTCTAATATGAAGGCAGTAGATGAGCTAATATAAGGACAGATAGGGGAATAAGGAAGTGGGGAGTGGAGGGTCACGGTGTATGGCACACCTCTTGGGGGCAGGACACACTTATAAGAGGGACTTTATCTAACAAAAATAATCAGTGTAACCTCATTCTTTGTACCCTCAGTGAATCCCAAACAATAAAAAAGAAAGAAAGCTTAAAAGACAAAAATAAAGTACTAATTTAAAAAACTAATAACTTAAAACTGCCACATAACAAGAAACAAATGGTCCACAAAACATTTTCCTTTCCTTCCGAAGGTTTTACAAGGCATAGATATCATTAAGCAGTCTTTTACTATTAAACTTAAATGGCCAATTGAAACAAATAATTCTAAGATGTTCTTCCATGACTGATTAAGACTGGTGTGGCAGGTTTAGAAATAATTTAACCTTTTGAGCTTTCTAGGCAGACTTGGTGACCTTTCCAGCTCCAGCAGCGTCTCGTCCACTACTTTGATGACACTCACAGCACCAGTCTCATGTTACGAACAGCAAAACAACCCAGAAGAAGAGAGCCTGAGAAGCTCTCCATACCCAGGGGCTCGCCAGGAACTATAGGATGCTGACAGCACACCAGATTTCAAGAATTTAGGGCTATCTTTCAGCTTTTCATCAGAGCAGAGCTCAATCTTCCTTCCACTCAGCAAACTCACAGGCAACATGAGCTGTGTGACAATCCAGTTCAGGAGCATAGCCAGTACTAATTTGGCCTGGATGGTTCAGGATAATCGCCTGAGCAGTGAAGCCAGCTGCCTCCATCGGTGGGTCATTTTTGCTGTCACCAGTAACATTGCCACCACGAATGTCTTTGACAGACACGTTCTTGACATGGAGGCTCATGTTGTTCCCTGGGAGAGTTTCCCTGAGCATTTCAACAGACTTTACTTAAGTTGTAACATAAACTGGAGCAAAGGTGACCACCATGCTGGGTTTGAGAAAACCAGTCTCCACTCGGCTCACAGGGACAGTTCCAATACTACCAAGTTTGTAGACATCCTGCAGAGACAGACGCAAGGGCTTGGCAGTTGGATGAGTTGGTGGTAGGATACAATCCAGAGCTTCAAGCAGCGTGGTTCCACTGGCACTGCCATCTTTCCAGATGACTTTCCATTCCTCGAACCAAAGCATGTTAGCAGTTGGCTCCACCATGTTGTCACCATTCCAACCAGAAATTGGCACGAATGCTACTGTGTCGGGGTTGCAGCCAAATTTCTTCATGTGAGTGCCGACTTCTTTAATGATTTTCCCATATCTCTTCTGGCTGTAGGGTAGCTCAGCAGAGTCCATTTTGTTAACACCAACAATAAGTTGTTTCACACCCACTGTGTAAGCCAGAGGGGCATGCTCACGGGTCTGCCCATTCTTTGAGATATCAGCTTCAAATTCACCAACACTAGCAACAGCAATCAGAACAGCACAGTCAGCCTGAGATGTTGTGCCTGTAATCATGTTTTTGATAAAGTCTCTGTGTCCTGGGGCATCAGTATAGTCATATGATTTTCGCTGGTCTCAAATTTCCACAGGGAGGTATCAATGGTGACACCACGCTCATGCTCAGCCTTGAGTTTTCCAAGATACAGGCATACTGGAAGGAGCCCTTTCCCATCGCAGCAGTCCTCCTTCTCAAATTATTCAGTGGTTCTCTTGTCAATGCCACCACATTTGTAGGTCAGGTGGCCAGCAGTGTGGACTTGCCCGAACCTACATGTTCATGACGATGATGTTGATATAAGTCTTTTCCTTTCCTATTTTAGATTGTACAAGGGGTTTTCACAACACCTGTGTTCTGGTGGCAAACCTGTTGCCAAAAAGCCCTTTAATGCACCTTGAGTTGATTCTTGTGTATGGTGAGAGATAAGGATCCAATTCCATTTTTTTGTATACAGCTCTCCAATTTCCCAGCACCATTTATTAACTAGTGTGTCCTTTTCCCAGTGTATGTTTTAAACTGCTTTGTTGAAGATCAGTTGTTTGTAGGCATATGGCTCTATTTCAGGTTTCTCTATTTGGTTCCATTGATCTATGTGTCTACTTTTATGCCAGTACCATACTGTTTTGGTTATTATCGCCTTGTTGTATAATTCGAAGTCAGGTAATGTGATGCCTCCAGTTTTGTGCTTTTTTGTTTAGAATTGCTCTAGCTATTCAGGCTCTTTTTTGGTTCCTTATGAATTTTAGAATTATTTTATCTAATTCTATGAAATATTATGTTGGTGTTTTCATAGGAATTGCATTGAATTGCTCTGGACAGTATGGTCATTTCAACAATACTGATTCTTCTGATTCATGAGCATGAGACATTTTTCCATTTGTTTGTGTCATGTTTGGTTTCTTTCATCAGTGATTTATGGTTCTCCTTATAGAGATTTTTCACCTTCCTGGTTAAATATATTCCTAGGTATTATTTTATTTTATTTTATTTTATGTTGCAGCTACTATAAATGGGATAGAGTTCTTTATTTCATTCTCAGCTTGGTCATTATTTGTGTA
The DNA here is from genome assembly GCA_963574355.1 of Loris lydekkerianus. NCBI lineage: Eukaryota > Metazoa > Chordata > Mammalia > Primates > Lorisidae > Loris > Loris lydekkerianus. The sequence continues at coordinate 27,537 of CAUYPK010044889.1, forward strand.
TAGAAATGTAATTGATGTCCGTGTGTTGATTTTGTAACCTGAGGCATTGCTGAATTCATTTATCAAATGCAGGAGTCTTTTGGAGGAGTCCTTAGGGGTTTCTAGATATACAATCTTATTATCAGCAAACAATTAAAAAGATTCGACTTCCTCTTTTCCAATTTGGGTGCCTTCCTTTCTCTTAACTCTAACCCTAGCTCACTAGGGTTCCCAGTACTATGTGGAATAGGGGTGATGAAAGCAGGCATCCTTTTCTTGTTTCAGTTCTTAGGGGGAATTCTTTCAACTTTTCCCTATTCAGTGTGATGTTGGCTGCAGATTTAACATATATGGCATTTATTATTTTAAGCTTTGTTCCTTCTATATCAAGTTTTTGAGGAGTTTCATCATGAAGGGACACTGGATTTTATTGAATGCTTTTTCTGCATCTACTAAGATGATCATAAGGTTTCTGTTTTTAATTCTGTTTAGGTGATGAATCACATTTATTCACGTGAATCCCTGAGATAAACCCCATGTAATCTTGGTGAATTACCTTTTCATTGTGCTGTTAGATTTTTGTGTCTATGTGCACCAGAGATATTGGCCTATTCCTTTTCTCTGTTGCATCCTTTCCTGGCTTTGACTTCAGGGTAATACTGGCTTCACAGACTGAGTTAGGAAGGACTCCCTCCTTTCTAATCTTTCAGAACAGCTTCAGTAGGATTGGCACCAGTTCTCTACACAAGAACTGGGCTGTGAATTCATCTGGTCCTGGGCTTTTCTTTGTTGGGAGATTTGTTTTTAAAGACAGAGTCTCACTTTGTCACCCTCACCATGGCAACAAAGCTCACAGCAAACTCTAACTCCTGGTGGCTCAAGTGATCCTCTTGCCTCAGCCTCCCAAGTAACTGGGACTACAGGAACCCACCACAATACCCAGCTATTTTTTAGAAACAGCATCTTGCTATTGCTCAGTCTAGTCTGGAACTCCTTAGCTCAGGTGATCCACCCACCTCAGCCTCCCAAAGTGCTAGGATTACAGGTGTGAGCCACCATGCCCAGCGAGGTTTTTTTTTTTTTAATCACTGATTCAATCTTGCTACTCCTTATTGATCTATTTGGGAATTCTCTTTCTTCCTGTTTCTATCTCTGGAAGGTGTGTGTTTTTGGAAGTTCATCCATTCCCTGTAGGCTTTCTAGTTTGAGCCTATGGTTATTCACAATAGTCTTGATGGTCTTCTGTATTTCTGTAGTGTCAGCTGTAATGTCTCCTTTTCCATTTCTGAGTGTTCATTTGGAGCTTCTCTCTTCTTTTCTTGGTTAGTCTAGCTACTGGTTCATCAATTTTGTTTATCTTTTCAAAGAACCAAACTTTCATTTCATCGAGGTTTTGTATTGTTTTTGTCTCTATTTCATTTAGTTCGGCTTTGATCTTTTTTCTTTCTTTCTTTTTTTGTTTTGTTTCTTTTGAGACAGAGTCTCACTTGGTCACCCTTGGTAGAGTACCATAGCATTGTAGCTCACAGCAACCTCAAACTCCAGGACTCAAACGACCCTCTTGCCTCAGCCTCCAGAGTGGCTGGGACTACAGACAGGCTCCTGCTACAGTGCCCAGCTATTTTTAGAGATGGGGGTCTCACTCTAGCTCAGGCTGGTCTTGAACTCTTGAGTGCAGGCAATTTACCCTCCTTGGCCAGCCCTTTCTTATTTCTTTTCTTCTGCTAACATTGGGTTTGATTTGTTCTTGTTTTTCTAGTTCCTTGAGGTACAACTTTAGGTTGTTAATTTGTGATCTTTCTACTTTTTTGATGCAGGAATTTAAAGCTATAAACTTTCCTCTTAGCACTACTTTGCTGTATTCCACAGTTTTTGTTATTTTATGTTTTCATTTTCAGTTGTTTCAAAAAAATTTTTAATTTCTGTCTTTCTTTGTTGACCCTGTGATTGTTCAGGAGTGTGATTAAGTTCCACATGTTTGTATAGTTTCTGAAACTTTTCTTCATGTTGATTTCTAGCTTTATTCCACTGTGGCCTGAGAAGATACTTGATATCATTTTAATTTTTAAAAATATTTGTTGGGGGTGGCACCTGTGACTCAGTGAGTAGGGCGCCCACCCCATATACCGAGGGTGGTGGGTTCAAACCCAGCCCTGGCCGAACTGCAACCAAAAAATAGCTGGGTGTTGTGGCAGGCGCCTGTAGTCCCAGCTGCTTGGGAGGCTGAGGCAGGAGAATCACGGAAGCCCAAGAGCTGGAGGTTGCTGTGAGTTCTGTGATGTCATGGCACTCCACCGAGGGCTGCAAAGTGAGACTCTGTCTCTGCAAAAAAAAAAAAAAAAAAAAATTGTTGGGCCAGGTACAGTGGCTCACTCCTGTAATTCTAGCACTCTGGGAGGCCAAGGCAGGTGGATTGCTTGAGCTCAGGAGTTTGAGAACAGCCTGAGCAAGAGCAAGACCTGGTCTCTAAAAATAGCCAGCATTGAGTCAGGTGCCTGTAGTCCCAGCTACTCGGGAGGCTGAGGCAAGAGGATCACTTGATTCCAAGAGTTTGAGGTTGTTGTGAGCTATGATGCCATAGTGTTCTGCCCAGGGTGAAAAATGAGACTCTGTCTGGAAAAAAATAAAAATAAAAAAATAAATAAAAAATTTTTGTTAAGACTTGTTTTGTGACCTGACGTGTGGTCTGTCTAGGATGGTGTTCCATATGCTGGTATCATCTGCAGTTGCTGGGTAGAATCTTCTATAAATGTCTGTTAAGTTCATTTGGTCTCATGCATAATTTAAGTGTTTCTTTGTTGATTTTCTGTCTTAGTGGTCTGTCTAGTGCAAAAATTCTTAATATACTTTATTTCTTTGACTATGTAATAGTTTATTATAAAGCTGGGCAGTGTGCCTTTCTCATTTAATTTGTTTCTGACTCTCAATGCTCTGAACATCTTTGTGCACAAAGAGGCCAGACTCTGAGTAGGAGTTACCAGTTATTTCTGCACTCTGCTTTCTGGTGGATACTGTCGTTAGGAAGAGGATTCTCCCCAAGCATCAAAGACCAGACATGTTTGAGGTGAGGAGACTCCAGAAGTTCTAAAATCAGAGCTGGAAGGGCTGCAGAGAGCCTTAATGGAGGAAAAAGAGGCCCAGAGGGCTCATGTGGCCCAAAGATGCACTGTTTCTTCAGGAAAGATACAAGATCGTATGCTTAGCTGAAGTCCCTAGCATTAAAACTTCTTGGATCAGCCTCCAACATCCTCTGCAGCTGAAGTTTATGAGAAAGCAATCAAGCACTTCTCTTATTCTGATTGGCTGAATCCTGCCCACCTATAGCAGTGATGTCTGCCTATACCCCTTATTCTGATTGGCTGAATCTTACCCACCTATAGCAGTGATGTCTGTCTATACCCCTTATTCCAAAGCAACCTGTGAATTCCAGCTGCCAGCATCTACATCTCTGGACTGGAAAGAGTTTCTAGAACCAAGGAAGGCTCCTCTTCCCACAGAAGGCCTAGGGCAGCAGTTCTCAACCTGTGGGTCAGGACTCCTTTTTAACAATGAAAATACATTGTGGAATCAGGAACATTGAGAACCACTGGCCTAGGGGTTTATATGACACCCCCACACTGCCCTGAAGCAGCCTCAATCAGTGATGCTCTGGAATTGCTGAGTAGCCCAGCACGTGACCTCTCAGGTGAGCTCATTCTATATTGTTTTACTAGTTCCCTGGCGGGGTTGAGCTCTGGTTGTGCACTGTGGAAGCTGACTTATAGCACACCCTCTGTGGCGGCCTACCCTTCCCTTTCTCTCTCCAGTCCTTCCGCTGATGACTCCTGTGCCTCCCAAACACACTGATCCCTGCCCTTTGAACCATCACACCCTGGGACTAGCCCAGGCACCACTCTATTTATTATTCCTCAACTTTGAAGGGCAGGCACCAGGAAGCAAGGTGGAAGGGCAGGGGAGGATATTTCTTGTTCGTTGACAAGAAATGCAAAATTTAATGACAATTCCTGGCTGCAATGTCACCGCTACTTGGTGGCTGCCTTCCAGGTAGGCCTCAGCCACTCTGCCACATGTGCCTCTGAAGTGCCCAGCCTATAGCAGTGTGCATGAGTCATATTGCAGGGACTCCCAAGGAGAGCCCGCCCATCTCCTGGTTCACACTGTCCTGTCCACCTTGTAGTGACCACCTGGGCATTTCTAGAAAAAAATCCCTTTGCTTCAGTCATCTCCAAGTCATTCAAGACTGTACAAACCTGGGAAGACCTTGACTCCCCCACTACCGGAATTTGTGTGACTCATGCCCTCCAGTGGTCAATTGATGAATGACGCAGGGCTGAGGGGCAGGGGCCATCTGGCAACCTGAAAACATGAGGGGGACAGGGGTTGTCCTCAGAAAGTCTCTTCTCAACTCCTTCCTGTGACAGTTGAGTGAAGCCTAAATAGGACATGGGAATTGCCATTCCCCCCCCCTCACACAAATACAGCAAAAAAGCCAAACCCACCTGTCCTTCAGAATACTTTATGTCCCACCTATATACATGTAACTTTCTTTTCTTTTCTTTTCTTTTTTTTTGAGACAGAGTCTCACTATGTCATGTTGCCCTTGGTAGAGTGATGTGGCATCACAGCTCACAGAAACCTCAAGCTCTTGGGCTTAAGTGATTCTCTTGCCTCAGCCTCCCAAGTAGCTGGGACTATAGGCGCCCGCCACAACGCCCAGCTATTTTTTGTGTAGTTGCCATTGTTGTTTGGCTGACCCAAGCTGGGTTCAAACCCACCAGCCTCGGTGTATGTGGCCAACGCCGTAACCACTGTGCTACAGGCACCGAGCCTATACATGTAACTTTCATAGCACCTGCACACAACTCTACTATTATTTGCTTAAATATTATACCTTAAACTGACTCTTTTTAAACTTAAATACATTTCAGAATAAAATTTTATCACTTTTCACAAATGGAAAACCAGTTGCCACAGACAGTAATCATGTCAAGAAATCTTTCAACTATAATAAGGCAGCACCTATGGCTCAGTGGGTAGGGTGCCAGCCTCATATACCAAGGGTGGAGGGTTCAAACCCAGTCCCAGCCCAACTGCAACAACAACAACAAAAGAAATCTTTCAAGTGTGCAAAAAATATATTATTCCAGGGACCACCCCAGGACCCCTCTGGATTGCCAAAGGTAAACTGACCACACTCTGGGAAACCTGTAAATCTGTCATATGACCAAAAAGAGGTCCAAATTAAGCCAGATATGGACCTTGCATTTAGCTTCATCAGTAAGGATGTCTACTGAGTGCCTACTGCCTGCAGAGTGCTGAGATTATGAGATGCTCAAGGGGCAAAATATATGAGCAGCCGTGTTACCATCCAAAAGGGGTCACTACAATAGTGCAGGTGATAAGAGCACCAGAGGGCTGACGTGGTAGCCAAAGAAAGCCTCAGGAAGGATGGGGAAGGCTAAGATGGGTACAGAGGAAGTGGGTGCTTTCTAGACGAGAAGAAACAGTGAGCCAAGACAGCAGTCAGCGATCCAGTCTGAATTGCTGGGACACTTGGGAAGGAGATATTCTTGGGCCTCAGTTTTCCCATTCTCTAGGAAGGTAACTAATATCCACGGAGTGTCTGGCACTTTGTAGATAGAATCTCCTTTGATCCTCAGGAAGACCCTATAAAGAAGCCCTCATTGATTCCATTTTGCAGTTAAGGGGTCCTCAAACTGCGGCCCGCGGGCCACATGAGGCGGTGTGATTGTATTTGTTTCTGTTTTGTTTTTTTACTTCAAAATAAGATATGTGCAGTGTGCGTAGGAATTTGTTCATAGTTTGTTTTTTTTTTTTTAACTATAGTCTGGCCCTCCAATGGTCTGAGGGACAGTGAACTGGCCCCCTATTTTAAAAGTTTGAGGACCCCTATTGGGCTGGAACTGGAACCCAGTCCAGTCTGGCCTCTTATCACCACCCGTACAGTGTGGTGAAGATAAGCCCAACTGTAGCCTTGCAGAAATATCATCCCTCATACCAAGCCATTGCAGGAGGTAGCCTGGCTGCCTCATTCAGCTCAAGCTGGGGGACTGCTCTGAAATCCTCCCTACAACCCTGAAGGCATGTGACATGACCTCCCTGCAACCCCCGTGGTTCCATAACAACCATATACCATCACCCTGCTACCTTCTTTACTCCCATCTTGGACACCAGGTATCAGGGGTCATAAACTGGAGTTTCCTGAACCCAAATTCAGGAAAATTTCCTGGGAAGATTCTCTAGGCCAGGAGATAAGGAATTTCCACTTCAGAGAATAGGTATTCTGTCCCCTCACCCTGTCCAAATCCTGTCCTTTATGTGCCCCTGTACCCTGAAGGATGTTGGCCTTCTTGGGCACACCCTGCCCCTGGAGGTCCCATGTCCTCGGCATAGCTGAGCAGCACGGCCGAGCACTTTGTAGACTACTGGATTCAGCGCAGCAGTGCCCCCTGTGGAGTTGGGAGATGAGGGTCTGGATTTTTGGCTGTCTGGTTTTGATCTGTGGGTCCTTGATCCAGTGGGCCACCTCTCAGTGCCCTGCTACAAAAGAAGGACAATGACATACACATCTTGCACGTTATCGTGAGGTTGGGTAAAGTGCTGTACCAATGTTCAAGTGCCTGCTGTGTACCACGAGATTAAAGGGATAGCCATGAGCTCAGGGTACAGGGAAGAGCGTCTTCCTTCCCATTATCATTATGCATATCCTGGGTGTGAGGTCAAGGGCTGTGTCTTTGGGGGCACCCCTTTGCTCACCATCGTGTGGAGTTCTGCCTAACGGGAACCCCATAAATATACACATGTGTAGGAAGAACCAGGCCTTTGGCATCTGACAGTTCTGGGTTCAAACTCCAGCTCCGCCCCTTACTTCCTGGGTGACTCGGGCAAGTCACTTCATTTCTCGGAGCTGTAGACTTCTCCTCTGAAAATTAAGGATAACAGTAGCTTACCCAACAAACTGCTGAGGGATTACACAGAGACTTCTGGGACACGGGAGAAGGCGTGCAGTAGGGACTCAGTCTGCCCACACACCTCTCCTTCCATGGCTGTGCACAGCGCTGGTGACAGACGCCGGCAGTGAGAGAACATTCGAGCCTGGGTCGTCCTCAGCTCTCACCTTGGCCTCAGTTTCCTGCTCCTTTTCTGTCTGTCACTCACTCCTCTTCACCCTCGTATGTGCTCACGTGCAGTAAAGCGGGTACAAGCACAGAGGCACCGAAGTGGGAGTCATCTGGGGTCCATTAAGCTCTCAGACGTGGGCCAAGCCTCAGCTTTGCCTCTTACAAGCTGAGTGACACTGGGCCAGTTGCTCAAACTTTCTGTGTCTCAGTTTCCTTATCTGAGAAATGGGGATAACAAAAGCACCTGCCATGGAACGTCGTTGGTGGATTCACTTGGTTAATAAATGGAAAGTCCAGGGCTAGAGCAAGTGTGAGCTGGGACTCCTGCCACCTCCTGACTGTGTCATCTTGGACAAGTCATTTAATTAATTTTGCTGTGCTTCAATTCCCCTCCCTCATCTATAAAATGGGACTAATAATAATTCCCACCCACAGGACTGTTGTATGGATTAAATAGTTGATACATTTAAGTGCCTTATTCAGTAATAGGCCGTAGCTCCCTTCACTGTTTTTATAGAAAGGGCTTCAAAGTTGCTAACTCCTGAGGGTCCACTGGAGCTGAACTGTCTTCACAGCCTGGCATTGGGACAGATCAAATTGGATGGAAAATCAGTCCCAGGATGATAAGACTGAGAAATCTTTGTGCCAGTTGCCATCGGCATGGTGCCCAGGGTGTCCTGGTAATGAAGGGAGGGGTGCATTTCTCCATAGCAGCCTCGGAACCTCCACTGCCACCCTCTGAGGGGCCCACCTATCTCCTCCTGCCCTTCAAGGAGCTCTTTGATTTCTCCCTGGCCGAATTCACCTGCTGCATCCATCATCAGAAAAGGCCCAGGAATGCGGCCTGTGGAGTGGGCAGGGTCAAGGGAAAGGTGGCTGCAGGAGGTCAGTAGAGGGGAATCTGCAACACTGTCTCAGCGCCAGCCCTGAACACTGCAGCTAAGCACTCTGGGCTGAGCATTAGCGGCCCACAGTTTGTCCAGTTCGGAGGCTTACTGCTGTGTGACTGGGGTGAGTCTCTTAACCTCTCTGTGCCATCACAATTCTGCATGCTATTTCTACTCCCTCTTTTTCCTTTTTGCCCATCAAGAGAGTATTAGAACAGCGGCGATGGTTACATAACATTGTGAACACTCTTAAAAACCATTGAATTGTATACTCTAAAATAGTTAATTGGTGATGTTACGTGAATTTTATTCCAATAAAAAATAAACAAATGAACTTAATGAAACAAAGAGAGAGAGAGACTCAGGAATTCAAAAGCATATGTCTGTTGGAGTCCCAGTCTGTCCAAGGGAACATTCTTCAGGACACAAGTCATGTCACCCTCTAGCTCTTTGTCAAAGGTAAATTGTTAGGCTCTGACCCCCAAAGGGATCAGAAATGCTTGGTTGATTGTCTTTTTGCTAAACAGTTCAAAGCATTTTCTTCGATCTCATTTACTGGCTTTTTATCGTTGTTGCCCTTTGTCCTGTGAGAAGGCAGGCCCAGAAAGCAGGTGGACCTCAAGGCACAGTAGAGCTGTTACCATCACCCAGCACCTTTCAAGCTGAAGGAAGCCAGAACATGCTCCCTGGAAATTATGCATCCTGGTTATTTCCAGCTGAAGGCACTTGAGAAACAGCAGTTGTAGAAATGACTATCCCAACTGCCTTTTCCTATCTGTGGCAAGCCGTAAAAATTCCTTTGAGAAGGATGCCTTCCTTGTAGCAAGACAAGAAGGTCATTTTTGGTAGCTCAAAGATGGCTCCAGAGCAGTCTACAGACAAACCTCACTCCATGAGCTCACACCACGTATAAACCTCCCCCCAGTTTCCCACCTCTGGAGGCCTAAAACTGCCTTCCTGTTCTAACATTTATTGCTTCTCGTTGAAGATGCTCTATGCATCAGAGTTCTAAGTCCCTGCTTCAAGTCACCTTTTATCGAGGTTTCTTCTGTGCGATATGTACGGCATGAGTTAATAAACTTATCTGTCTTTTGTTACAGGGCCCTGTCTCAACTATGAATTTATGAGGGGTGAGGAGAAATTGTATTTCCTCCCCAACAGGTTAATTCTAATCATGTCCTCAAAGCCTGGTGCCTGGGGTGGGGAGCCTGTGGCCTTCTGGTTTCGATATTGTTCTTTTTTAAGCATCAAAGAAGGCCCGTAAAGCTTCATCTTTCTCTGCTGCACCCCTTTTAATGAAAAGATTTGTTCCATAAAATTTGGATTCAGTCAAAAGGCTGCACTCAGGGACCCAGAAATCCACGTGTTGCCTTAGGGCTGCAGGTTCCTCATCCCTGGATGCGAACCCTGCCATAGGCCAAGATCACCACAGTTAGCAGACGCTGGGTTAAAGCAGTGCCCCAGGTGATGAGGTGGTCATGGAGCCAGGCTGGTAACATGACCAGAGTGCAAAGGAGGAGGAGCCGGGAAAGGAACGCGTGTCTACTGAGCGCTTGCTTTGTGCCAGTCACATCAGAGGTCCTCTGATCGACACCACTTTCACCATCCATTTATTCAGTCAATGCCACAGACTTACCTGCAACTCCAGGCGCCTTGGTCCCCACACCTGCCCACAGGGGGAAGCATCGCAGAAGGCAGTGGGCACCCAGGCACCCAGGCAGTCAGTCACAAGCCTCACACACTTGAGGGGGGTGAGGTCACATGCAAGAAGTCTCCCTGCCATGGTGATATAAAGCGGAGATGCTCCCCAGAGACTGCATTTGGGAGTGACCCTCTTCACCCAGGATGGGAGCATCTGAGAGAGTAAGCCAGGGCACCAGCCTGAACCAAGAGCAGAGCACCCTAGCGGGCTTTTATTGCCCTTGCAGCCAAAGCCTATGCTTGGTCACATGCTTGACAAATGACGTAACTGAATAACTGCATTTTCTAAAGCAAAATCGAGCAAGTGTTCTAATGTCAAGTAGATGGGATTCTAGAGGAGTCCATGAATGGAAAGTCATGGTATCCATGTCAAAGGGTTGGGGGGGGGCATTAAATGAGTTAACACCTGCATTTGTTGCAGGTATAGCCAGAGGTGGAAGCAATTATAGGGAATAGGGCTGAGTGTGGCAAACTCCTAATCACCCCTCAAAACTCTGTCCTGGTGTCCTTTCCCTGGTAAACCTTCCTTGAGCAATGCAGATCCAGCTCCTCTGGGCCATGCTATCCCTCCATTACTACAGGTACCACCTTGTACCATATTATCATCTTTTTAGGATTTACGCTTCCCAAGCCAGGGACTCTTGAGTCTTTCCAGTCAACGTTGTTTCTCTCAATTGAATCGGTTGAAACCCGAAAGAAACTCACTCTAGTTTACCCCTTCTTTTCATTCTTTCCTTCATTCCCCTAACAAAGATCTCTGAGCTCCAATTACATGTCTTTTTTGTGACTCTTAAGTCTGTCATCAACAACTTTAATACATTGTAATGTTGAATTTAACTGGGGAAAAACAGGAAGGAAATGAAGGGATGGTGGTGACCGTGTGTCGGGATGATAAGATCAAGGGTGATTTTTCTCCCTTTATTTCTCACTCAACTCCTCCTTAATGTAGTTGTTATTTTATTTTTATAATGGAAAAATTTCATACCATATAGGAATGCTCCATTTGAGGCATAAGAAATAAAGACAAAAAATTATAATTCTTTTATATAAGAGGTTATAATTTCCATTAAACCCTCCCCCCCGTAGAAATAATTCTACCCTCCATTCTTTCAAAGCTTACTAGGCACTAAAGGGTGAGATTTTGGACCAACATCTAATAAGCCTCTCTGTGCCAACGGCCTTCCTTTCCCTTCTCAAAACCTCAAGCTATTTCTGGGGCCTGTTTGGAATAATGGCATCATCTAGCTTCATTGGCCTTCAGTAACCTGGGCATTTTCCAATACGTCCCATACCGCCAATATCCCCCAGCTTCCTGGACTCCTGCCACAGACTGGAAAGAGAGAGGATGAACAGAAATTAACCTGCTGAGTAAAGGAGAAAAAAATCCCCCAGATGCTGAAAGTGAGGCAATGTGGCTGGACCAAAATAAGCCTGGTTTTCGGGTGACTCCTTTACTTTAGTGACTACCCAGCCAATGACTTGCCACCTTGGACCTGGAACCAGGAAAAGGTGGCTTTACTGAAGATGTGCCACACATACAGTGATGTAACAGTAGGATCAAGTCACACATGTGACATGAGTGCCAGTCATGAATTGGGGCATTCCCTTTCGAAACAAAAATAAAAAGACCTTTATGCAAAAAAAAGCTCCCTGGATGGCATGGGGCATGTATAAATACTTCTTAGCTGCCAGTGTGTTCATAACTTTGCAGTGAGTCGAAGATTGAGGTTCTGACTCCAGAGTACACAGCATCCCTGGTCTGAAATCTCTCGGCTACCCTAGGTGAGGGGACTGGGCAGTAACAGATTGCTCCAAAGTTCTCAAGGCCCAGGGCTCTCTTCCTAGTTTGTTTGTCCTTGCTCTACGGAGGCAGCGCAGCCAGCTGTGTGGTGAGTTGCCTTTATTTCTGGAGAATTTGCTGTTTTGAGAGGATTTTGCTTCTTTCTGTTTTGGAAGGCTCCCAAGAACTGTGGGAATTTTCTGCCTACAAAGATAAGCCAATGGAAAATTTAGGTAAAGAAATGCTAATATGAGATCTGGTCATTTAGAACAGAGTATCTTGTTCAGATTTCTTTTTTGCAAATATTTGCTGTGGGTGCTATATTTCTAGGAAACACTTTCTGGAAAGTTCAGAATGGGAGGGGGAAGTTTGTTCTAAGAACTTTTTTCTTTACATAGATTATCTATCCCATACTGTTCTTGTAACATGCACCCTCCCCAACTCATCCTGGTAAGATATTATTAAACCCATTTTCAGGCTGGACGCCCTTAGCACAGTGATTACAGCACCAGCCACATACACCAAGGGTGGCAGGTTCAAACCCCGCCTGGGCCAACTAAACAACTGCAACAACAACTAGCTGGTGTGTGGTGGGTGCCTGTAGTCCCAGCTACTTGGGAGGCTGAGGCAAGAGAATCACCTAAGCCCGAGAGTTGGAGATTGCTGTGAGCTGTGATGCCACAGCACTTTACCAAGAGCAACATGGTGAAAATCTTTATCAAAAAAAAAAATTTTTTTTTTCAAGGTGAAGAAATGGGTTTCAGTTAGACAAGTTGATCCAGCTCACTTAACTAGTAGAGCTGGGATTTGAAAGCAGGTCTGTGGGGCTCTCAAATTCTTACACAGGCCACATGAACACACTGCCTTCCAATGGCAGAGTTTTCCCCATGAGGTTTGCTGTGGGCAACTCCAGATTGGAGCAAGGCTTCCTTCCGGGTCTTTGGTTCTTATCTTTTGTAAAGGAGATGACCTCAGATATTGAGAGTTTCATGCATTTTTTCACAAATAATTATTTCTTCCCTGAATAATAAAAAATAGGCAGATCGTATCATTGACTTAGGATAAACAATTGCAAAATCTTAAAAGAAAGGCAGTTACAGGCTGGGCGCCATGGCTCATGCTCGTATTCCCAGCACTCTGGGAGGCCAAAATGGTTGGATCACCTGAGCTCAGGAGTTTGAGACCAGCCTGAGCCAGAGCTAGACACAGTCTCTAAAGATAGCTGGGCATTGTGGCTGACGCCGATAGTCCCAGCTACTTGGAAGGCTGAGGCAAGAGGATCCCTTGAGCCCAAGAGTTGGAGGTTGCTGTGAGCTATGATACCACAGCACTCTACTCAGGGTGACAAAATGAGACTCTCAAGAAAACAAAAAAGCAGTCTACAACTTGAGTGCTTTCACCAATAACAGACTTAAGCTGACAGTTGCTAATTAGAGATTAGAGCTGCCAAAATCTGTTTCGCAGGATCAAGCAAAGGCCCCCACGTTTCTTCCCCACTTCACCTCATGTCAGTGATGAAGCTCGCCTGCGTCAGGGGAGCTGGTGCGTCCCACTACAGATGCTCCTGGGGGCATTCGGCTCGTCCTTGTTAAGTGGTCTTGCTGACGTCCAAGCTTTTGCCTTTAGATTGTTATGTGCTTTGTGGAATTGCAGTCTATGTCCGTAGGGTCACCAAATCCAACCCCCAAATAGGAACAGAGGTTGCAAAGCGTTGGTGAGGTGGCTGCTCATGGCTCATGCTGGCCTTCATCTTGGTTCTTGAGTAAGCAAACCGCACCGAGAAAGCCCAGTTCTGTAACCTCTTCTCAACTTTCCCTCACTGTCTGCTCCCCCTTCCTCAGCCCCACAGTGAAGAGCACCTGAGTCTAAATCCACAGAAGTGACCTGCTTTGCAAAGCCACAGAGATGGACTGTCCCTGGAAGTTTCTGTTCAGGACCAAACTCTGCCAGTATGGCTTGAACAAGGAAAAGGACATCAACAACAACAGGGGGACAGCCCCCTGGGCTATGTCCGGGTAAGCTTCCCCTGGGGCCACCTCCTGCTTGTGCCCTTCACCACCCATCCCCACCCTCCCTGTGCTGACAATTCAGAATTCCCTTCTGCTCCTGACCTCTCACATGAGGTCCCATCTTGAAGTTGCTTCTTGGATGTCTCTGTTGGAATTGGCTGCAGCCACTGATTATTAGTCACCTCACTGTACTTGACACTGTGTTGAGAAGAAAGGGATAGACCATATCCCTTCCCATGCTCTTCCCCCTGAGATTTCTTCAGGGAAGGAATCCTTCAGAGATTCCTTCAGGGGGAAGAGCTTGGGAAGGGTCCCGGCGTGAGAAGAGGAGGTAGGAGGGCCCTGTGGTAGCATCCAGGTGGTGTGCTGGCCTGTGTCCACTCTGAGTCACCAGCGTGTCTGCCTCACTACGTGTTGAATTTTGTGAGTATCATCCCAGTGAGGAGTACCAGGATGCCAGACGCCCCGCACCCAGGCCCTGCACTGGCCTGAGCTGGCAGGTCTGATGCTGCTTCTCACTGCTCTGTGACCCAGGGCGAGTTAACCTCCCTGAGTCTCAGATGTGCGCACCTTGAGTGTGAGGATCCCAGAGGGACCCACCTCCCAGCGTGATGAGGAGGAGGTGAGAGGGTGCCCACGTGTAGCAGGCGCTTGGTGAACATCAGAGTTCATTACCATTTACTGAGCACCTGCTCTGCACCAGGACTTAATAGGGCACTTATTTTGAAACTCAACTGATCTCATTGGTGGCAGTTCCTATCGTCTGTAACATGCGACCTCCCCAACAGGTGAGGAAATAGACGCTCTGAGGGGGGAAAATGACTTCCCCAGCTGATAGGATGGGTAATTATAGAATCAGAACTTGAACCCACAGTGTAAACTCCTCCTGTCCCTCATCCCCCAGCCTGTAAGAGAAGCAAGCTAGATGTGTGGGCAGCACTGAGGGAATTAGTCAGTCAACAAACTGGCTGGGACCGGCTCCCAGAGATGCTAGGTCACAGCCTCACGCTGGAGATTGAGGCTTGCTCGCATGGAAAGACAAGTCAACACCATCGTGCCCATCAAACCAAAGCCCCCATCTTTGTCTTTTAATTTCAGAATATTATGGGGGTACAAATGTCTGGTTATGTGAACTGCTTTTGTGCAGTTTGAGTCAAAGTTGTAAGTGTGCCCATCACCAAGATAGCACGCGTTGTACCGATGAGATGTGAATTTACCTGTCCCCATCTCCTCTCACCTGCACGGTTTCCACTGAGTTTCACTACCATAGGTACCCATGCCTGTTAATGGATTAGGTAGCATTTACTAGCGAGCCCACGTGGTGTTGGTTTTTCCATTCTTGTGGTAATTCGCTTAGAAGAATGGTCTCTAGTTCTGTCCAGGTTGTTCAAAAGATATCAGAGTTCCCTTTTTATGGCTAAGTATTACTCCATGGTATACATAGGCCACATTCTATTAATGCACTCATGTATTCAAAGGCACTTGGGTTGTTTCCACTTCCTTGCAATTGTGAATTGTGCTGCTATAAAATTTTGAGTGCAAGATTATATATATATATATATATATATATATAGTCTTTTTTTTTTTCCCTTTGGGTTAATACCCAGGAGTGGATTTGCTGGATCAAATGTAGGTACTTTTAGTTGTATGAGGTATCTCCACACTTCTTTCCATAGAGGTTGTACTAGTTTGCAGTCCCACCAACAGCGTGTAAGAGTTCCTTTCTCTCTGCACCCACCCCAGCATCTGCATACAAACCATTCTCATCGGAGTTAGGTGATATCTCATTGCGGTTTTGATTTGCATTTCCCCGACGATTAGAGGTGGTGAACATTTTGTCACATGTTTATTGGCCACGAGTCTACCTTTTTTGGAAAAGTTTGTTTCTGTCTTTTTAATGAGATTGTTTATTTGATGTTTTCTTACTCATTTGCTTGAGTTCTTTGTGGATTCTGGTTATTAGCCCTTTATTGGGTGCATAGCTTGCAAGTATTTTAGCCGCACAGTCCTGGAGGAGTCTTTCCCATAGACTAGAACAGGCAGGATGGGCAGCCCTTAGCATACCTGTCAGAGGTGGCAGAAAAAGCCTATGGTTAAGAGCATGGGCCTGGGGATGAGCAAGTGTCTTTGCCGCTGAGTAGCCCAGTGGCCTCTGGCAAGTCCCCTACCCTCTGAGCCTCACTTTCCTCATCTGTAAGAGGTAAGGTTGTGGCAAGGATTAAGCGAGATATAACTTGTACACTGCCTGGCACGAAGTAAGTGCTCAACAAATAAAGTCCTTGTTGCTATTGTTGGCAGCTAGGATGTGACTATGCATTAAAGAGTCCCCTCTGGGGCTTCACAGCAGGGAGGTGGACTCTGCAGAGTGGGTAGAGTGTGGAGAGGAGCAGAGAAGTAGGGAGGACTTTCAGGAGCGGGACGAGTGAGCAAAGGCTGAGAAACAGAAGAGAGCCTGACTGTGCCGAGGCCAGGGCTGGGCCGGGCCAGGAGAGGGCACTGGGGGCTTGAATGCAGGGGAGGGAACTTAGACTCACTCTGCTCGGCAGCAGGGACCCATTGTAGATTTCTGAGCAAGACAGTCAAGGTGTGAGGGTGAACTGGAGGATAGAATGTTTGCCACCAGGTAGTCCAGCTGTGGTGGCCGAGGAGGCCAAGGGACCAAGATGTCCTGCTAGCACTTCAGACTCAAAGGCTGCAGACCGCAGGGGTTTCATCCCTTCCTTCCCTCTTTCTCCACCGCAGCCCCTGCCAGCTGGCCTCCTAGCAGCAGTGTCTTGCGCTGGCTCTGACCTTCCCCTGGCTCTGACCTTCCCCTCTCCAGCCAGACTTGCGGCCAGCCATGCTCCTGCTCTAGAGTCTGCAGTAGCTTTCCATTGCCTGTTGCCACACTGAGGCTTGACTGCAGGGTTCTGCGTGATTACCCCACCCAAACAGAAGGCCCATGCCTCCCGCCCAGCCCAGCCTGCCTCAGCTTCCCCTCTGTGCACACCATATTCCTGCCCTGGGCTCATCCAGACCCAATCCACCTGCTGTCTTTAGAGATCATCCTGAAAACCTTTACAGTGCTGCCTGAGCCTTTAGCCCTGAATCCCATACCTTCTGACAGCACTGCCAGTTATTCCTGAGGACTGACTTGTATCTTTGGACCATTCGGGAGACTTGAACTCAGATCCTAGGCAGGGCCTGGGCTGGTGGAAAGGCACCAATCAGATAGCAGAGGTGATAGAAAACATCCCACATTAATTCATTTCACTCTCCCAGCAATCCATGAGGAAGGGACTTCCGTGATCCTCCTATTTTAGAGATGAGGGCACTAAAGCCCAGAACGTTTACGTCATTTTGAAGATCTTATAGTTAGCAAATGACAGAGCCGAAATTCAAATCTAGGCAGTCTGGTTCTGGGCACGTTCCATTCCATGAACAATTATATGCTGGTGCCTGTTCCTCCTGCACTATGCTGGGAGTTAAGATATCAGTGAAGCCCTTCTATGTATTAATGAATTGTTTGAGCCATTTATTAATTGCATACATTGCTACTAAAAATAATAGATAACACTTATAAAGTCCTCATTACTGGGTCAATAATGAGGTAGGAACTTGTTTTACAAGGTTGAGTGATTTACGCAAGGTCAGTATCTAGCAAGTGGTGGAGCTGAGGTTTGATTCAAGCCCATACCTTTATGGGCTCTCCCTGAGGGCCTACTATGTGCTAGGCTGAAAAAGGAACAGAGAAAAGAGTCTCAGTTCCTGCTGTCGGGAAGTAAATAGAGGAAAAAGATGTTTTCCTACTGTTTTGGGGAGAAGCACACGAAGGATTCAGTGTTAAAGAGTTTTGTAGACGTACAAGGGGTGGGGTGGGGCGGTGAGGTCGACAAGGTGGCAGAGTGTGTGTGCACTGGCACCATGGCAGAAGGACCTCTTACATCGGGTCGTGGAGGTGCTTGGCTGTGGTGTGGGAAGGAGTGGTGGGGGAGGCTTTTGGGAGGAGGTGGCCCAACTAGACTGCCATCATCCATCCAGGGCAGGAGGGCAGGGAGAATGTTACTGGAAAAGGAAGCAGCAGTGCAAAGCGGATTTCATCCTGAAAGCAATAGTAGCCAGTTAATATATTTTGATTCCAAAAAGCAGTTTTTAAATCTCTTCTGGTGTAACAAGGCTAAGAATCTATTCTGTGTGATGATTTTATATGAACAGTTGGGGTGTGAGCATGGGGTGTCTGGGTGTCCTTGAGAGACAAAGGCAGACTTGGGAACATTTAGGTGAAGTTGTAGGGAATTCAGAGCAAAGTCCAGCTAGAGGTTGCTAGCTGGGTTGCAGTTGGCTTGGAATAAATATGTACCCTTTTCCATTCCACTTTAATTTGAGTTTGGGATTTAACATGCACTATGAGGTTGAAGGCTGCTTCCCTGCCTGGGTCTGCACTCCTACCCGTTATCCTGCTGAGAACGTGAGAATGTAATGAGCAACTTCCAGATAAAGTCAGGAAGCCCTGTGTCTTCCAGGGGGCCTGAGGGGACTTCTAGTCTACTCTTCAGCCCACGAGAAGTCACCCCAAGTCTTTAGCTTTGTTTAGTTTGCTTTCTAGAACTTGTAGGGGGGAAAAACAGCACAATATAGCAGGTGGAGAGAGTTTGGCCCAGGCTGTGGCCCTGGGGCTGCTGTGCGGCCTTAGGCAAGATACTAAACCCCTCTGGTCCCCCTTTGCTTCAATAATGTGGAAGAACAAAATAGAGCCACCTACTTGACCGGATTTAGTAAGGAGCAGATGAAACAACAGGCAGGAAGTTTGCTCTGCCAATTACAAAGGCTACAACAGGAGTAATTCCGACGAATTAAGGTTATATTTATGGGGAATAAACAAACCCGAGGCCCAACGCCCCTGGGGCTCCTATCGCAGAGACAGTCCAGGGGCATCTAAACTTCGCTGGGGACCCGGGCCGTGGGGGGTGCTCAGAGGAAGGCGAGGCGCGGGCGCGGGCGCGGCCGGTGGCTGCAGGGGGCGACCCGCACGCGGGCTGACCCGAGTCCGGCCGCTCCTCCGCTCGCTTCGCTCCGCCCCGGGGCGGGGGCTGCGGGGTCCGAGCGATAAAAGGGAGGCAGCGGCGGGGCGCTGGGCACCGTCGGAGCTGCGCCGGGACGAGCCGGAGCCATGCGCGACGGGCTGGGCCCAGCGTACGAGGCCGCAGGGCCGCGGCTCTGCCGGCTCCTCCGCCGGCTCCTCCGGCCGCCGAAGCCCGCCTGCCGACCCCGCCGAGCCAGGTACCCCGCGGGCCGGCCGCGTGCGCCCTGGTGGGAAGCGGGCGGTTCAGCCTCTCCCAAGAAAATGGGAGGGCCGGAGTATTCGCCCCGTGGCTTCTTGAGGGTGCGCTGAAAGTTTTCACACTCTGGGTGATTGTGGTTGACACGTGAGGTTGCAGTTTGGGAGCCGGGGAGGCGTCTGTGCCGGCTGATCTGTGCACGTTTCAGCACTTGGGAGCTGCTTTGATTTTTCAGCACTGGGGCTGCTACACTCTTCAGGTCAGATAAGGTTGAGAGAGCAAACAAGTTGTTTTACAAGTTAAGATCCATTTCCCAAGGTGCCATCGCTCATCCTTGGGGCCAGGAGTGAGAACCACAGGGGAATCAGGCCCCCAGGTCAGTCCCAGACCAGCCAGACTAGCCGCAGGCGGCCTCCGTCTCTCAAGGACTTGCGGGAAGTTTTGGGTCTAAGCTTGCCACCACACTCCCAACACTCCCTTTGGTGGCAGGACCAGGCACAGATGTGGGTTTAGACAAATTGCATGAGTGTCTTCAGGGTCGGGGATAAACAAGGCAGTGATTTGGAAACAAGTATCCAGGTCCTTAGTGTCCTGGCCTGGCCTCTGGTCACCTTATCTCCCAGCAACAAGTCCAGAAGAAACATGCGGTGGCTCAGGCCTGTAATCCCACCACTCTGAGAGGCCAACAGGGGAGGATGGCTTCAGCTCAGGAGTTCAAGACAAGCCTGAGCAAGAAGGAGACGACCCTGCCTCTACTAAAACCTCAGCTACTAGGGAGGCTGAGGCAGGAGGATCGTTTGAGCCTAGGAGCGAGGTTGATGCCAGGGCATTCTAGTCTGAGCAGCAGAGTGAGACCCTGTCTCAAAGAAAAAAAAAGAAAAGAAAAGAAAAGAAATGTACTAACTGGGGTAAAAGAGACTGGGTGAAGCTTCCTTTATTTATTTTTCAAATTTAAAAACATCTCAATTCTGAAAAGAACTCATGGCCACTGTAAAAAGCTGGAAGATACAGAAAAGTAAAGTTTAAATCACCTGTGATGTCATCTCTGACTACTGCTGTTGACCTTTGCTGACCTCTCCCCTGGCCCGGGGTGTTTTCTGTGCTTGTGCGCACGTACCAATCAGAACCCATATACAATATGAGGCATCATTTCCGTTAGTGGACGAGTAGATACAACTGAACATCTGGTCATAGGTGATGGGGTCATGCTAATTATGACCCATATGTATAGTGGATTCTCAGACAACTATTTTTTTTTTTGAGACAGAGTGTCACTTTGTCACCTTGGTAGAGTGCTGTGGTGTCATGGCCCACAGCAACCTCAAACTCCTGGGCAAAAGCAATCCTCTTACCTTAGCCTCCTCAGTAGGTAGCACTCCAGGTGTCATTTTGCCCACCATATTGCCCAGCTGGTTTTTAGAGACAGAGGCTGGTCTTGAACTCCTGAACTCAGGTGATCCATCCACCTCGGCTAGGATTACAGGCCTGAACCACCATGTCCGGCCTCAGGCAACTTTCTAAAATGATGCCTTATAATATTTGGGGTAAATGTTTATGTTAAGTGTACAAAGGTCTCAAACGAAATGTTGTAGACCAGTTAATGTTTCTGATCTGAAGCTTCCGAAATTGTCCAATTCCATTTCCAGGAGTATGTAAGAGAAAGAAGGAACAGGTGCAGGGTGGGGGTTGGGTAATGGCAAAAGAGCAAGAGGAGCGGTAAAGCGTTGTCTCTCTGGGAACCCCGAAACTTCTTCCTAGTTAAGCAGCCCAGGGATGACTGCTTAGCCACGGTTTACCTGTTCCTAATGTCCAGATTATCCTATACTGGCTTTTTTTTCTGGTGGAGGACACTAGTGCAGACCAGAGGTGTGTTAAAGAAAAAAAATATTCAATGATACTTGCTAAAGCATGGTAAGGAACGATTTATTCAACAGGACCGTCTCAGTAGGTACAAGGACTGTTGCAATGGAGTCTCATGGTGGGGGAGATGGATTGGGCTCAACTAGGAACACAGCATAGGCAAGTGGGAATTTATAGCCAAGGAGCTGAGCGGGGTCAGTGAATAGAAAATTTCTATGAGGAAATACCAAAGATCGAGCAGATTCTGGCTAAACCAACCTACCAGGATTCTTGCTGAAGACAGGCCAGATGATCAGACTCACCTGGGGGATGATGACAGAAGAGGAACCTGAACAGATACTGAGTATGATCAGATATCCAGGCTGGGGGTTCTTGCTAAACTGATTCACCTGCATTCTTTTGCGAAAACTAGATTTCACAAGGCAGTGCACAGATGGGCCTACTAGAAGATTCAGGGGTCTGATTAAACTTTGGGCAAGAATCAGTCTTTGTCCCGTGATAATCATTGGCCACCTGGAAAGCCCATTACAGGGCTTTTGAATCACTGATACATACTTACCTCCTCCTAAAGAGACACTGTTTCTTTGTAGTTATAAATCACTTAGTGCTACTATAGCATGTATGTAGTTAATTGTATAATGGTAATAGAAACATTTTGTCACTTTTTCGAATAATAAAAGCAATGCCTGGTCATTGGTCACATTTCAACATTATCTATATAAACGAAGTAGAAAATGAGAGACTCTTGTCACGCCCTGTAACCCCCTCTTCCTCTGATGGCCGTGCACAAGCAGCCCAGAAAATACTGCCCAAAACACGGTGCACAATAAGCTTTCAAACTAAGAGGCCCAAGTAGGAAGAATCTTCCTGGGGGAAGGAGGGGAAGAGGAGCAAGTGTGAGTGTTGACTATCAGAGGGGCACTCACACGTGTGGGGTAGAGAGGGCTCACGGATCTTCTCCCTGTGACATTTGTCTGCAGAGTGAACCTGAACTCCCAAACCAGAACCAACAGCTTCTGAACCATTTCAGGCTGTTAGAACTTTTCAAAGGAAGGCTAAATTCTTTTAATGCAACTTGCTGTTTTAAAATACATAAAACCAATATTTTTTAAAAAGAGTCCTTTCAAAAGTATTTTGAGAAGATGCTTGTCTCAGTAAAGATGACGTGCTGTCTTAGGTTTGCTTTACAATAATGGTCAGGAATGTGTTGATTATCCTTGAATTGGGTTGAATCTGGGTGAAGGGCCCAGGGAAGGTTATGACATTATTCTACTTTTGTATGCTGAGCATTGTCCATAATAAAAATGTAGAATAAGTAAATAAAAGAGGCTAGATTAAGTGGTTTTCTTTTTTTAATTGAGACAGCCCTCAGGAAAGTGCTATGGCATCATCATAGCTCACACTAACAAGCTCAAACTTTTGGGCTCAAACAATCCTTTTGCCTTAGCTTCCCAAGTATCTAGGACTACAGGTGCCCGCCACAATGCGCAGCTAATTTTTCCAGTTTTAGTACAGTTTTAGTCTTGCTTAGGCTGGTCTTAAACTCCCGAGTACAAGCAATCCACCCACCTCGGTCTCCTAGAGTGCTGGGATTACAGGTGTGAGCCACTGGGAAATGAAATATTTTAAATAAGAAATTGAGTGACTGCTGGACCATGCTGCTGGCCTGGGAGGACATGGTTGATGGAGCCATTCCCTCACCCGGCCCCTGTGCCATGTTAGTACTTGGCTTTGGGGTGGGGTGGGGGCATTCTCCCAGAGCCTCTGTGGGCCACTGTTTGGACCAGTAGCTCTGGCTCTGCTCTTGGCTTTTTGGCTTTGTTGGGGGCGGGGGAAAGAAGAGGAAGAGGGGAGGTGGGGATGGTGACGATTGTGGGGAGGTTCCGTCTGACCCACAACCTCCCTAACCTCTTGCCATGAGCAATTCATTCCCACCGTCTGGACTTCACTTCCCCTATTTGTCAAATGAGGGGGCTGGCAGAGGGGACTCTGAGATCCCCCTCCACCCTCAGATACACCATCTCATGGTGGCTATTTCCTTTTCACAGTCCAGCGACACAGGATGACCCCAAGTGTCACAGCCTGGGCAAGCACCAGAATGAGCCCCTTCAGCCCCTCACGGGGACAGACAAGGTCAGTGAGTCACACGGGTGTGGGAAGCCCCTTCCTCTCTTACCCGGGCAGGTGCAGGCAGAGCAGCCTTTTGGAGGATAGGCGGGAGGGTGTGGGAAGCTGGGGTCTCGGTAGTGAGTGGAGAGTCCCAGACAGGGGAGCTGGGCGAAGGCGGGGGAGGGCAGGAGGGAGAGAGGGAGGGCTTTGGGACAGCACCACAAGCCACGGTCCCCCCCCCCCCCCAGGGCACTGGCACTTAGCTTCTGTCCTGTGGGTTCCATCTTCCCAAAGTGCTGTTCACCTCAGCGTTCCAGAGAAGTGGCCAGAGAGATGGATAGGAGGGGGAGAGAGGGTGGGATTTATATCCTTCAATCATCTGGGAAGGGAGGCAGTGGTGCCCTTTTCTTTGTCCCGCTTTCTGTTCTTGGCGTCCTGGCTGCGGCATTCATCTCCCTCTCATCTAACTTTAGCCCCCCTTGCAGTTCCTCTGAGGAAGCATTTGGCAGAGCCATGGGTGCGGAGAGATGTCTGGCCAATGGCCCAGGCACCTGGGGCTCTGAGCAGGCACTGGCTCGGCAGGCTGGCTGCTGGGATGGGGGACAGACACGACTGACACCCTGCCCTGTGTGACCACCCACAGCTCCCCCTCCCATCACAGCCAAAGTTGAGCCCAGGGCCTGGGAGAGACCCGTGGGGTCCTGAGGTTGGAGGCATTTGGAAAATCCTGTTTGTTTTTTCCCCTGGCAGAAATTTCCAGAATCCCTGGTTAATTTGGATGTGTCTCCATTGGCCTGTCCACAGCATGTAAGGATCAAAAACTGGGGCAATGGGATGACTTTCCAAGACACGCTTCACCACAAGGCCAAAGGGGTAAGAGAACCACCTTTGTCCCAAATGGGTGAAACTGTTTGGCTTTTGTGGATCAAACAGATGTCCCCCCGGGCACCCCAGACAATCCTCTGCTCGGGCACCAGGTTCTAGGAACAGAGACTCAGATGCCTCACAAGTGACATTAGGAAGTAAATGATACCACCTCCCTGTTAAGCACCCTAACGGGCAATGGATAATCCAGAAGGTCAGACAGACAGTTACAAGAAAAATTAACATCTTTCTTAGATAGATTTCAACCTAGTATCAGGGAGAATTTTCTAGCAGAACTGCTTAAAGTTCAGCCAAACTACATCAAGAGGTACTGAGCTCCCTGTCACCAGAAGGATTCAGGTGCAGTTTGCTAGGGAGATTGCAGAAGGGTTCAAGCATCTAGGGAATGGTTGGATTGAATGTCTTTTAAAGCTCCTTCCTGTCGTCTAAGTTTCTTATTCTAATGCTAGAATACATTCTATGGTTGTGTGGCTGTCAAGTGGGAAAGAATAGACAATTGCAAGACCATGAAAACAGTGATTTCTTACCCCCCCACCCCCCCACCACCACCAAATCACCACAGTTAGCATTTGAGAGTACTTCCTTCTGGTATTTTTTTGTATGTGCCATCCTATAATGTTGGGATTCGCACCCTCTCATTTCAGTTTGTTTTGGCTAGATACCAAAATTGTGTTTCCATGGGAGCCACAGTACAGTGACTTTGCTCTGGATCTGGGGCAGCCTAGAAGCAGAGGCTGAGCCCAGGGTTGGGGGACAGATCCAACACACACCCACGGGGGTTAAACCAGTATAGAAGAGGAGATTTGGGTGGGAGAAAGCCTGGTGGACCTCAAGGAGGAGGTGCCATCGAGGTGGAGAGGAGGTACGGGGAGCTGGAGGAGCCAGAAGAAAGAAGGGAGGGGTGGACAGGATAGCTGGCCCTGGAGGAAGATGGTTGCTAAGCTAAACATCCCCTCCTCACTGCCTGCCTCTCTCTTTCCAGACTTTAACATGCAGGTCCAAATCTTGCCTGGGATCCATTATGAACCCCAAAAGTATGACCAGAGGACCCAGGGACAAGCCTATCCCTCCGGAAGAGCTCCTACCTCAAGCTATTGAATTTGTTAACCAGTATTACAGCTTCTTCAAAGAGTAAGGCTTGCTTCCAGCCGGGTCACTGCCTGCTTGCTCTTCCCCTAGGCTCTCCTATCCCCACCCTTTTCCCTCTAACCCCTTTCCTTCCCAGATTTGCAATGGTTCCAGGGAAGAAAACCTGGAGTAGGTTCTTATAATCACAGGATAAAGTTAGGTCTGGCAATAGTGGTTGAAAGTGTGGGGTTGGGGTCTGCGTTTGAACCCTGTCTCCACTGTTAACAACTGCTGAATCCTTGGGGGATCCATTTACCCTCCCTGTGCCTCAATGTCCTCATCAGCAAAGTGGGAATAATGATAGAACCTGGTTTGTAAGATTGCTGTGCAGATTAAATTTAGAACAGTTCTCTGTTGCATAGAAACCTTGATTATGAATTAATATGAACCCCTTTATTATAAAGTGTTTCAAGTAGAATGGGGTCTCAGATACCACCTAGTCAAGACTCTAGGTGTGCATATGGAAGCCCAGTGACATATCCAAGGTCATCAAGTCCTGGCAAGGAGCCAGGCTACATGAGAGGACAGATGTAGAAGGTTCTACATTCCTGGAGTTTTCTTTCTTTTCTTTTTTCCTACCCAATGATGCTCCCATGAGTACAGTGTTAGGCATTCTTCCTTTATATAGTCAATCAGTCATTCATTTGACAAACATACATCAGATACCCAGTATGGTCCAGCCTGGTGCCACGCCCTGGAATACAAAGATTTTAAATTCTCAGTTGCTAATTTTATTGTCTACACATACAATTTTAAACATTCAAGGAGAGGTTGTATAGCTTTATGGATAAGGGCAGGGGTGGCTGGAAGCAGCCTACCCAGGTTCGAATGCTAACTGTGCCCCTTGTGAGGTGAATAAGTCCCTGGGCAAGTTACTTTATTGCCCTCTGCCTCAATTTTCTTCCCTGAAAATAGTGGTAATAATAGTATCCACCATGCAAGAGTGTATAAAGATCGAATGAGTTAAAGAATATAAAGGGCTAAGAGCAGTGCCTGGCCCTTACTAAGCACGGCATAGGTCTTAGCTGTTATTATGTCTTTAGAACACTATATTCACTGAACTACATCTAAACTATTATCTAAAATATAAATATGTGACTGTAATTTAGGGTCCTTTAAAACTTTAAAAATGCACACAAAGATTACAAGGAAGAATGGTTGAATGGATTTGCTTTTTTGTACGCTAGGAGGGAAGCAGCTTTTCAGAGTGTGGCAGTGCCCTGTATGGAGTGAGCCACAGAAGTGTACCTGGGACCCCATGGCAGAAAGGGTGGCTTCTTGGGGGGGGGGGTCTCATCTCCCCTTTAATGCAACCCTAATGTCTGAGCTGGGAGGACCTGGAGTCTTCCAGAGAAGCTTTCACCTTCTAGGAGCAATGGTTCTGGCTGTACAATAGAATCACCTCCTGAGCTTGCAAAATACTGAGGCCAGGGTCCCCTTGGCCAAGGGCAGCAGAATCTCAGGAAGTAGGGAAGGGACAGGTCTCTGTGTACAGCCCGCATTGGGGACAACCCTGTTAGGAAGCGGCCTGCTTCGTGTGCTGGGTGACTAGAGGTTTGACGAAAGCACTTGGTGACTGCAGAATTCAGTCCTTGGTCTCCCAGCTCAGTTGCTAATTAATGAGCCCTTTGGGGTCCAGGGATTTTCCTGGGTGGGCTTCACTGGGCCACAGCACTCAGCACAAGCACGACTCCATGCAAGCCACTTGTATTTAATGCTCACCGTGTCTCTTTGAGATTGGTAGCTCCATTTGACAGATAGGCAAGCTGAAGTTGCAGAGATGTAACTTGCTCCAAGTCACTTGTGGAGCCCCAGAGCTGGGATTTGAACTAAGGCGGCTGGCACCCAATCCCTGGCTTTTACCCCCAGTGCTCTAGGGCCTGGCGCTTTGGCCCCACAGGTTCCCAACTTCCTCATGTTTGAAAGGCAATCAGTGGGTGTTCTGAAGCCCAGGCAGGCAAAGTTCTATTTCTCACAGTTACAACTACATACCTTGGACCCCGCAACAGGCCCTGGTGGTGTGAGTAAGGAATGGCAGCCCATTCCCACAATTACCCTAGCAACCTGAGGCTCGGCCACCTGAGTGGGTTCAAGTCATTATTTTGTAAGTGAAGAATTATAATATATTTAAGGATTGTGACTTGCTGAATGTGACATTCCAATCTGCTCATGAATGATGGAAGCCACCCCTTTCTTTTGGAGCTAATAGGCATCATAGCATTTTTAGTGCCTCGGAAATGTGACTGTATGAGAACAGTAGTAAAACCTAAAACTCTAAAGAAACTAGTTGCAAATGTAGGAAACAATCCTTTCTTGTGCATTCATGATGACACCGCCACGTGTGTTCAAGGCATCAGTGTTATGGTGATGGCTGCTGTTCTCATGGTTGGGTACAGAGTGGAGCATTTTGCTGGGAGCTTTGTTTGGGGGAGGGAGTCTCCTGGCGATAGGGCAGCTCCAACCTCACCCAGCAGCTCCTATGGCAAAGGTGTCCTTGAGGATGAATATCACCAAGTGTTTTGTCTTTGTGCTTTTTTCTTTAACCAAGGAAGAGTTGAGACACTCTCCATCCACAGAAAGGCCATTTTGTTCTGAGTTGTCCAGCTCGCCTTAATCAGGATTTCATTCTTTAAATAGTTTTGTTTGTTGCCATTTCAAAAGCCTTTGGTGCTGATTGGAAATCTCAAGGTTGCGCTGTGTGTGTGTGTGTGTGTGTGTGTGTGTGTGTCTGTGTGTGTCAAAGCCTTTCTGACTGAGCCCCTCCCTTTGGGTATTTTTGAAGTCTGGCAGAGGAGGAGAGAAGCAGGTTTGGAAATTGCATGCGGAGTTGCTGGTGGAGCAATTCTGGGGCTGAGAAACAGCACCATTTAGAGAGGCTATGATGCTGAACCACCCTGTGTACAGCCCCTTCCTGGGCAGGCTCTGGGCCCCGGCAGGCTGAACCCTGATGCCCGGATCCTGGTCCCAGCCCAAGGGACAGACACTGAACAACTCAGGGTTTGCAGTCCCCCTGGGGTGGACGGTGGAAGACCACAGTGTGGGCAGTCAATATCCCAGTGTCAGGGAGTCCTGGGTCTGGGTCCTGATGTCACTGTTTGCCATGCTCATGGCCCTGGGCCTGGTGCTTAGCCTCCCAGAGCCTTAAGACCCTTGACTACAAAACAGGCACAAAAGTCCCTCCCTCACAGGCCCAGGGAGAGCCTCTCCGTGGGTGGCTTTACCAATGCCTGGCTCATAGCAAGTGTTCCATCCACCAGCGCGGCTGCAGGAGGGCTGGCTCTTCTTCTAGCCTTGGCAAAGTGGACAGGCACTCTCTCGACCAATAGAGAGGCAGGACGGTGCTGTGGCTTGATGGGACACTCCCCTGAGTCTTGCAGGTGTCTGGGAAGGATTGCATCTCTTGCTGAGATAAATATGGTGAAAGAAAAAGCACTTGGAAATAACCAGCATCCCCACAGGCTCAGGACAGGCCACGTAATTTGTAGGACCTATTGTAAAAATGAAAATATGAGCTGCTTGCTTAAAAATGACTGAGAATTTCAAGATGGGGACAGCAGAGCATTAAGCACAGGGCCCTTGTTAACTAAGTGTGGGGTCCGTGAAGCCAGCCCTAGAAGGGTCAGTCTCCGGTGAGAGACATCTTGCCCTTCTGCTGTCCTATTTTAGCTTCTGTGGATGGACTCCGTCCCCAAAGAAGGTCCTCCCATTGTTGATCTTCCTGACCTCTTCCTGTCCCCCAGGGCAAAAATAGAGGAACATCTGGCCAGGGTGGAAGCAGTGACAAAGGAAATAGAAACAACAGGAACCTACCAACTGACAGGAGATGAGCTCATCTTTGCCACCAAGCAGGCCTGGCGCAACGCCCCTCGCTGCATTGGGAGAATCCAGTGGTCCAACCTGCAGGTGAATTTCCTTAGACCCGAGTGGGAGAGGGAGGAGGTGGGCAGGCTCCGAGCGGGTGGCTCTGGAGCAGATGAACAGAGCTATGCCCAGGCCTCCCTGGAGCCAAAGCCCTGTGTCCTCCCGCTCTTGAACATGAGATGGGGGCTTCTGGGGTGCCTCTCCAGAAGTCTAGCATCCTCCCAGGTTTCTAGCTAACTGTTCTCCCTTGTGTTAAATTCGGGAGACTACACACCACCATGAAACCAAATGATGACCTTGTTTTTAGTACTATTGACGTCCTGGCGCTGTAGAGAGAGGTTGTTTACCTTGAATGTTTGAATTCTTAACTCTAAGAGAACACTTTATTTATCCTAGCCTCCCAGGCCATCTTTTTGTTGGGGAATAACTTGCCCTGGGGTAATATTGAAAACATTTGGTCAGAGAGATCAATTAGATACACTAGTGAAACCAACTCTGGCTGTGGAAAGGGTGTTCACGTGGCAAAGGAGCTAGAACGGGGCTGTGGGAATCCTGAGTCATGGCACTGTCAAGTCAGCTTTTCTGGGGATTTTGGTCTTGCTGGGGTCTTCTGAGTGGGATTGCCTGTGCTCCTTAGGTGGAGAAGAAGGACGGCCAGGGCAGCCGTGGGAGCAGAGAGGAGGATGCACTTTTGTGTGGTGTCAGAGTGCACAGTGTTGGGTGTTTGGGTGGCTCCCTCGGTCCCTAGTGACTTCTGATCAACCTGAAGGCTCTGTCCACACAGTACTTGACAGGCATGATCTGGGTGGGTTCTGTGTAGGTCTTTGATGCCCGGAACTGCTCCACCGCCCGGGAAATGTTTGAACACATCTGCAGACACCTGCGTTATGCCACCAACAACGGCAACATCAGGTGGGTGGGCCGTTCCCAGGGCTGCAACCTGGTTTGTCCTGCCCTAGAGTGTTAGCCAAAAGATGCTCGGGGGTCTAGGGGAGGTGTCTCCAGTTCAAGGAGAAGCCAGAGAGAAAGAAAAAGGAGCAAGATTAATGCTTCTCTGGATGCTTGGCAGCGAGCCCGGCCCCCACGGTAGCCCGCCTCTGTGGTTTCCTTCAGACCTGGAGCCATTTGGGAGGGATGGAGGATATTTAAGAAGTAACTTTTTCACTGTTCAGGGTCAGACTCCTCACTCTTCAGGGAGATGGGATGTTGGTTTTTCAGCTGATGGCTCTGGCATGGTGTTTTTCTTAGAGGTGGGACAGTCGCTGCTCATCACTGTGTCTGCCCACCCCAACCCCACACCCCCTGCCTTACTGTCCTCTCCCAACCAAAGAGATCACAGCTGATAGGGTGAAATAGCTCATTCAGCCATTCATTCAGCAAATACTCAGTGCCACTTAATGGGACCCTATACAGGACTAGGCTGGGGGGGGGAAGGGGCTGATGGGGGAGGGGCTGGAGGTAAAGGGGACTAAGCTCCTGAGATGCTCCTCTGGCCACTCTGAACCTTCCACATGCAGTGGTCAAGCATCTGGCAAAGTCAACTGCAAGGAGAGAAACATGGGGCAGTAAAGGAAAGGCCGAGAGGACTTCCTTGAGGGGGAGGCTCTGGGCTGGCAGTGAAGGCGGGCAGGTGGAGAGGGTATGTCAGGGGCTGATTCAGTCAGCTTGGGCACAGGGGCAGAGTGAAGGGCCAGGTAGGGCCAGCCAGGTGGTAAACAGCACTGTCTCTGTCCCGGGAAGGTCGACCATCACCGTATTCCCTCAGCGGAGGGACGGGAAGCATGACTTCCGGGTCTGGAACGCTCAGCTCATCCGATATGCTGGCTACGAGATGCCTGATGGCTCCATCAGAGGGGACCCTGCCAATGTGGAGTTCACCCAGGTACCCAGCCCCGGCTCTTTGGGCAGGGAGCTCAATGGTGGGTGACAAGGTAGAGCCCAGAGGAGACAAGGTACCCTGGCCTGTAGACTCACCGGACCTGCCTTGTTCCCCAGCTGTGCATCGACCTCGGCTGGAAGCCTAAGTACGGCCGCTTCGATGTGGTGCCGCTGGTCCTGCAGGCTGACGGCCGTGACCCTGAGTTCTTTGAAATTCCACCTGACCTCGTGCTTGAAGTGCCCATGGAACATCCCAAGTAAGTGGGGTGAGGGCGTGGGGGTGCGAGTCAGCGTGCAGGCCTTCCAGCCCCCAGGCCCCTCTCTGCACCTCCTCACAAGCTCAGCCAGCAGCTAGTGACACCAGAAGACTATCTTTCCAGGACCCCTTTGTCACCCTCACATTCTGTAACAATTCTGCCCTTTCGTCTCAGACCTCAGATTTCTATGTTGATGGTGAAGGAGAAACAGAGGCTTAGATGGACTGGGCCCTGGAAGTTTGAGAAGCAGTGACTTCAGGAGGGGAAGCCAGGCTTCATTTGCCCTCCTGCCCAGTCTCTCAGCTGTCCCTCTCCTGACTATGGTGGGAATATGGGGGTATAGGGACTTCAAAAGCCCAGCTGGTTTAGGCCTGTGCTAGGCAGTTCTCATAATTGCAAAACTACCTCCACACACTGAGACTCACTATCTAGCAGGTGTTGGGCTGGGCTCTTCTTGTCCCTTGAATATACCAAACTCAGGCCTACCTCCGTGCCTTTGCACTTGTACTTTGCACTTAATTCCCTCTACTTGATAATGCATTTTTCTCTGAATTTTTCAAGGCTCATTTCTTCTTGTCAAAAAGTATTTCCTATCATGTCATCCCCTGTGAGAAGGCTCTGCTGACCCCCCAACCCAGAGCCGGCACTCTCACTCCCTGTCCAACACATCAGCTTGCTTTTATTTCTTCTTCATATGTTTACCTGCTTGTTAGTCTAGTGTTTTTAAACCTTTTTATCTCGCAGCACATTTGAACCTATAAACTTCCATGATGCACTTAAATTATGTTGATCCCAAAAAAGGAGTTAAAAAAAGAATACACTTACTATGTTTTGAATGTCTTTTGAAAATAATTTAATTAATGATCTTTAAAAATTTTCATGGCACACTGGTTGAAAATCACTGGTCTAGAGCCTAGACGCCAGACTGGAAGTTCCTTGAGAGGAGAGATCTTTTCTCTTTTGTTTACCAGTATATCCCCCAAACAGTAGGGTGCTTGGAATAGAGTTATAAATATTTGTGAAATAAGTCAATGGGCAAATGAATGATATTATTAGCCTCATGGTAATCCTGTGAGTTTGATGCTATAATTTTTTTGTTTTGATGATGAGGAATGCTGAGGGTCAAAGAGGCTAAAATACATCCCAAGGTCACACGTCTGGTCATTGATGAGGCAGAATTAAAACCCCAGCTTTCTGACACTAGAGTCTTAACCACTATGTTGTGTTGGATTCTCGGCATTTAGCTCAGGGCTTGGCACATGCTTGATGTTTTGGCGTGAATGAAGGAGTGAGTTAGGGCATAATTTAGTGAACAATACCTCTCATGACCAAAGCCCCTCTTTTGGTGGAATGATCTTAGAGATGAGCTCTTGGAAAAGACTTTTCTTGGTTCGTTCTTTTTTTCTGGGGGGAGGTACGAAAGTGAAGGTCTCCAATAACAACTGGCTCTGTCTCCCTGCCAGGTACACGTGGTTCCGGGAGTTGAGGCTAAAGTGGTACGCCCTGCCTGCAGTGTCCAATATGCTGCTCGAAGTGGGCGGCCTGGAGTTCCCAGGGTGTCCCTTCAATGGCTGGTACATGGGCACCGAGATTGGAGTCCGGGACTTCTGTGATGTCCAGCGCTACAATATCTTGGAGGTAACAAGGGCTGCCCACTGGGCTGGCAGAGGTGTGGGCCTGTGACTGGGTCCCGAGGGCTGACTCAACCCCATTACTCTGCCTTTGTAGGAAGTAGGCAGAAGAATGGGCCTGGAAACGCGCAAACTGGCCTCACTCTGGAAGGACCAGGCTGTTGTCGAGATCAACATCGCTGTGCTTTATAGTTTCCAGGTATGTGTGGTGTTTTGTGCGTCTGAAGACTTTTTGCTTAGGTCGAAACATGCATCAAGCAAGTATTGAACACCCAGTTTGTGCCGGGCACTGTCCTAGGTGCTAGGCTACACAGATAAATACACCCTCTTGCACACTCTCCCAACCCGGCAGCAGGCAACTCCTCACCTCCCAAGCCTGGTCGATCTCTGCACTTGACACTGAATCCTGCCCACTGTTAATGATGCAAAGACTTCACTCTGACAATGTCTGTCCCCTCTCTCTGTATCGTCAGTGTCTCCCTCTCTGCTGGATCCTCCCAACAGGGTACAAACAGGCTGTCCTGGCTCCCAGCTCAAAAAAATAAATGAGTAGCTAACCAAATCCCTTTTCCCAAGCCCTAGTCTCCCTGCAGCTACTGCTTAATTCTTTTTGCTCCTCTTTATAACAAAACTGTTGAAAGATCTCATTGCATGTCCTCATCCCCCAGCCGCTCCAGTCCGGTCCTGACCTCCAAACGCTCTGTCCAGTGTGTTGTGCTGGAATTCTTGCTGTTTTTCAAACTCACCAAGAGGATTCCTACCACAGGGCCTTTGCACTTACTTTCCTCTCTGCCCACACCTTCTTCCTACAAATCATCCCATGACCAGCTCCCTCTTTTCATGCAGGTCTCCATTGCTTCCTCCATAACGAAGCTCTCCCTGAGCATGCCGTGTAAAACAACACCCTCACACGACTGCCGTCCTGACTCACTCTGCTGTCCCTTTAACTTTGCTTTATTTTTCTTCATAATATTCCATCACATAGTTCCTGGCATTATATAGTACAAATACTTCTTTCTCTCTTTATTGTTTTGTTTCACCCACTAGAACATAAGATCTACAAGGCACAGACCTTGACACTCTTGTTCACTGTTGTACCTGTACCCTAGAAGAGTGTCTGGCCTATGGTGGATGAAAAAATATGTCTTAGAAAGGCTCAGCGCCCATAGCTCACTGGTTAGG
This sequence comes from Loris lydekkerianus, assembly GCA_963574355.1. Lineage (NCBI taxonomy): Eukaryota > Metazoa > Chordata > Mammalia > Primates > Lorisidae > Loris > Loris lydekkerianus. Next base: position 61,084 of record CAUYPK010044889.1, read on the forward strand.
GCACCGGCCCATATATCAGGGCTGGCAGATTTGAACTCAACCAGGGCCTACTAAACAACAATGATAACTACAACAAAAAAACAAGTCAGGTTGTTTTCTGTTTTTAAGTTTATCCATTTGAATTGAATTAGTGTTTCACAATTTAAATAGAAGTCCTTTAAAAAAAAAAAAAAGAGTAGCTTAGACATCCTTATTAGGAGCTCATGCCAATTGACGTTTTTGGTACCTATCAATTTTTCGTGGCTTTATGAGTAAATGGTACTCAGGGAAGGTGAGAAAAAAAAAAAATAGCCAGGCATTGTGGCGGACTCCTGTAGTCCCAGCTACTTGGGAGGCTGAGAATTGCCTAAGCCCAGGAGTGGGAGGTTGCTGTGAACTGTGATGCCACAGCATAGTGAGACTCTGTCTCAAAAAAAAAAAAAAAAAGGAAAAATACGTCTTAGAAGAATGAATGACCAAGAGTCCACGTCCACGAGAGTGGTGGTTGGTCTTGCTTCCCTATGTATCCACCCCTTGGACTCCTATACAGCACGGTGGCTCCTGTGTGGGATGGAGCCCTCAGGTCCATCCACTGCTCTGACTTATATAAACACTTCCCTTCCCTTTGGGAAGGAGGCCCAGGATGTGTGAAGCTACTCCTTTAGAAGTGGGGACTGTCTCCACAAAGCTGATAGAAAGCCCTGGAAAACAGACCACTGGATAGAGAGTCATTCGTTCATTCAGCAGAGTTTTCCCAAGCATTTGTCACGTGCCAGGCATGAAGCTGGGCCAAGGATGTGGCAGCTGGGTCACCCTCTAGGCAGACCAATATTGTGCTTGGTGGGGGAGGGGTTCTGAGGCTGAGCTGAAGGAACAGGAAGACCTTCCCCACCCCTGGGAGGCTCGGAAAGGGCTGGTCATGGACTACACATCCTGGCTCCTGGGGACTCCCAGCGCCAGCTCTGACGCTGGCAGGATGTGGATGTGTCCGAGAAAATCTGTGCACCTCAGTCACCTCCTGACCACTGCTGACCGTGTCCCCATACTGCTGAGAGTCTCCAGGACTTCCTCATCACCCTCCTTCGGGATAAACTTCAAAAGACTTGACCTTGTTTCTTCCTCTGTAGACTGGAGATAATGGTAGTACCTCACTCACCAGGTTATCGTAAGAATTCACTTAAAAGTTTTGGCTGCACCGCCTGGCCCATAGAGAAAGTAAGCATTAGTTTGGTTGTCATCTGCTACGGTGACCATCATTGTCATAGCTGTCATCATCAGCTCCTCAGCTGAGAGCTGGCCTGGCCCCCAAGTTGCTATATCTGTATATACACAATTTTACAAGGCATGACTGGGCCTTCTGGGTCCAACATCCGCTGCCTCCTCTCGGTATTCCCACCTTGGCCTGTGCAGTTTCCTTGTCCAGGAATGCTCACTTGTCCCCCTCTCTCAAGACCGGCCTCCTCTCAGATGCTGTTGCTGAGGTCCTTTGTCTCTCACCTGGGCCTCTGTCCAGCATAAGTCCTCTCCTCTGCCCTCCCCAGCACCTTTGCTGGCTTCCGTCATGACTTCCCTCAGGCCATGTGAAAATGACTGACTTTCCCTCCTTCCCCTAGTTAGACTCTAACACAGAGGGGCTGTGTCTTCCCCTCCGTAATGCCAGTGCCTTACACAGTGCCTGGAAGATGGACATAATGTCTAAAAATAGCAGCTGAGTCTTCTTAAGCACTTACTGTGTTTTGCTTTTATCAACTCATTGCATCCTTTCAACAATCTCATTTTGTAGGAACTATAATGATCCCCATTTGCAGATGTGGAAACTGAGGCTTAGGAAAATTGGGGAACTAAGAGTTTAAGGTCGGGTGGCTAATAAGAAGCCAGAGTTTGAAGCACTATGTTCCACACATGTCTCCTGACTGAGTGGGTTGCCCCAGCCCTCGGGAGTTTTGGCTTTCCTGCTAGATCTTTCCAGGTGGGCTCTGACCCTGCAGCTTCTAATTTTAGGCTGTAGGAGATTTGTCTTCCACACACTGCAGTTCTCCCAGTGCTTCAGACCTTGGCACACAGATGTCTAGTTCTAAATTCTTTTTTTTAGGCTGGACTTGGTGGCTCACGCCTGTAATCCTAGCACTCTCGGAGGCTGAGGCAGGTGGATTGTCTGAGCTCCTGGGTTTGAGACCAGCCTGAGCCAGAGTGAGACCCATCTCTAAAAATAGCCAAGCATTGTGCCTGTAGTCCCAGCTTTTTGAGAGGCTGAGGCAAGAGGATCGGTTGAGCCCCAGAGTTTTAGGTTGCTGGGAGCTATGATGCCATGGCACTCTACCAAGGGCAACAAAGTGAGACTATTTTTAAAAAAAAATTCTTTTTTTTTTCAATTTTTAAAATTTTTTACTTTTTTTCCTTGCTTTTTTTTTTTTTTTTTTTTTTCTAGACAGAGTCCCACCCTATGCCCTGAGCAGAGTATAGTGGCATCATAGCTCACTGCACCCTCATACTCAGGGCTGTGGGCATCCTGCTGCCTCAACCTCTGGAAGCTGCTGGGATTACAGGGGCTCATTGTAGTGCCAGGCTGGGTTTTTTATTTTTTTAATGAGTCAGGGGTCTCACTCTCGCTCAGACAAGTCTCGAACTCCTGAGCTCAAGCAATTCTCCCACCTCAGCCTCCCACAGTGCTGGGATTAGAGCCACTGCGCCTATAGTTCTAAATTCTTAACTGAGAAAGCCACGACCCCAGGGAAGTGACTCTTGGAACTCTCCACCAGCAAATGACTGGGATGGTATTTTCTTTGCCCGCAAAAAAGTGCTGGTAAAAGTTATCCACATCCAGAGAGAGCCATTTGCTGGGAGTTTGGGGGGACTCGTGGGTGTGAGAAGCTGAACACTGCCCCCAGAGGGTCAAGAGGAGCCCCCCATGGGACCTGTGGGCGACCATGGCTATGGTGCTTTCTCGAGCTCCTTCAGAGACTCTGAAAGTGCCTTCCACTGGGGTGTCTATTTTCAGCAGGCGAGGAGAAGGCCACATGGAGTTGCTCTTCCGCTTTCAGATTGCTAGGCCTCCCCAAGATCCATCTGGGGGTCCTATAGCCTGATTCCCTCACCCTTATCTCAGCTCCCCTCTTGCCTTCTTCTGATTTAGAAGCAGAATGTGACCATCATGGACCATCACTCAGCCGCAGAGTCCTTCATGAAGTACATGCAGAATGAGTACCGGTCCCGGGGGGGCTGCCCGGCAGACTGGATCTGGCTGGTGCCTCCCATGTCTGGAAGCATCACCCCTGTGTTTCACCAGGAGATGCTGAACTACGTCCTGTCCCCTTTCTACTACTACCAGGTACGGGGCCTGCCTCTGCTCCCCACTGTGCAGGTGTGGGCACTGTGGGCTTACTCGTGTGGGGCGCACCAGAGGGTCAGGGACACAGGGGTGTATTTTTAAAGCTTCCCAGGCTTCCCTCAGTGGTGCTGAGCAGCTTCTGTCCGTTTCCACGAAGAGTGGAACTGAAGGCAATGCCTTGCAGTGTACTTTTAGTGGCCTGTGGCATCTGGCAGGGTTTCAGCCCCCGCTGGTGTCATCACACCTTCCAGGGGTCAGAGTCAGATGCTGTGGATTGATCCTGCCACTTCTGGGCTGTACTGATCTTGGGCAAGGTCCTTTCACCTTTCTGAGTCCTGGTTTCCTCATTTCTGAAAGGAATGGGCATTCACTCCATAGCAGGGGTTGTGTGGGTCACGTGAGCTGGTACATGGGACAGCCTCACACAGTGCCTGGCCCAGAATGCGCTCAGGCACCCTTAGCTATTGAAACAGGTTCACGTTTTGTCAAAAAAGATTTGGTTTGGAATTGGGGAAGAGCTTCCTCACTCTAACGGTGGAGAGTGGGGTGAGTGTGCATCCTGGTTTTCCCAGGGAAATGTATGCCTGCTGTGGTAGCACGCCCTCTTCCTCTCAGAGTGGGCTGGCTTGGACTATGCATTAGAATTTAATGCAGTTCTCAACCTGTGGGTCGTGACCCCTTTGGGGGTCGAACAACCCTTTCACAGGGGTCGCCTAAGACCATCCTGCATACCAGGTATTTACATTACGATTCATAACAGTAGCAAAATTACGTTATGAAGTAGCAATGAAAATAATTTTATGGTTGGAGGTCACCACAACTTGAGGAACTGTATTAAAGGGTCGCAGCATTAGGAAGGTTGAGAACCACTGCATTAGATAGTCTGCCTCGTCATAAGACACCAAATCCAAGAAAGAAGTGGGACTCTTCCTTTCAGGAAGACACTAATGAAAATAAGAATCAGTTGGTCAGCGCGGTGGCTCACACCTGTAATCCTAGCACTCTGGAAGGTTGAGGTGGGTAGATCCTTTGAGCTCAGGAATTTGAGACTAGCCTGAGAAAAAGTGAGACCCTATCTCTATTAAAATAGAAAGAAATAAAAAAAAAAAACTAGCCAGGAGTTGTGGTGGGCACCTGTAGTCCCAGCTACTTGGGAGGCTGAGGCAGGAGGATTGCTGAGCCCGAGAGATTGAGGTTGCTGTGAGCTGTGACACCACGGCCCTCTACCCAGGGTGATGAAGTGAGACTTTGTCTCAAAAGAAAAAAAAAAAATCAACTGTCCTGGTGTGTGTGCTGGGCATTGGAGACAAGCAGCCCTCCCTGTGAGGTTTTAGTGAGTGAGGCCAGGGGGAGTAGGCCCAGCTGCCCTCCCTAACTCAGGAATGGCATGAAGGGTCTTCGACTACTCCAGCACCCCAAGCCCAGGCTGAGGCAGGCCCTGGCCCTGTCCTTACATCTCCTTTCTTTTCTGAAGATAGAGGCCTGGAAAACCCATGTCTGGCAAGATGAAAAGCGGAGACCCAGGAGAAGAGAGATCCGACTCACAGTCTTGGTTAAGTAAGTAGGAGTGGCCAGTGTTGATGTCTGAACTGTCCCTTCTGGTCAGCCTCTGCCTCCAGACCTTGAAGGGCAGGTGACACAGAGAAAGGATATTGTCTGTGGAGTCTGGTTCCCACAAATTCTGAGGGTCATTGGCTGCCCCTGTCCCAACCTTCTCTGTCCTCCCTTTCCCAAAGGGCTGAGCAGTGAGCGAGGGCAGGAGGGGTGGCTAGCCAGGGTAGACGTCCAGCGAGGACTGCAGCTTCCTTTTTCTGCACCCTGCCCCACTGTAAGCGTTGCCCCCTCCCATTCTACCCCATTTTCTTCTGGAAGGCTGACGTAGCACACAGTGCCTCTCTCTATATCCCCACAGAGCCGTGCTCTTTGCCTGTATGCTGATGCGCAAGACGATGTTGTCCCGAGTCAGAGCCACAATCCTCTTTGCAACAGAGACAGGAAAGTCAGAAGCGCTGGCCCGGGACCTGGGGGCCTTATTCAGCTGCGCCTTCAACCCCAAGGTACATGGCACAGCTGCATGGGTGTCATTGTCTCTGCCTATGTGCAGAGAAGTCTGGGAAATATTAAAATGGTTTCTCTGCTCCTGAATGTCTCACAGCTTCAGATGGGCCAAGGTGCATTGTAAATCTCCCATAGTAGGATAGGGGTGTGTGCAGGGATTCCCAAACTTACACAGTAAATAAGGTTTTCATAATGTTCCACGGAACATAGTTTGAGAAACATTTTCCTAATGCATCTGAGACATGTGAACTGTTCTAGATGAATTTTATTCACGTTTACTGAATGCTGCCTTGGTAGGGTACAGTGTTAAATGTGAAAGGGGCAGGGGATGAAGAAGATGTAAATAAGTGAAATCTCAAAGGGTGTGTAAGCCACATCCTTGACTTTTACAATGAGAGATAAAATCCAATACTTAGGAAGTGATCACTGTGTGCCGGGCCAGCGCTGTACTCTCAACAGCGAGTGACACAGACCCAGGCTTTGCCCTGGGGAAGCCCTCCAGTGTATGCCTCACTCCATCTGCCCACAGCCCTGCAAAGCGCTGTTAACACACAGAGGAGGAACCTGAGTGTAGAGTGGGTTAAGTGGTTTTTCCAGGGTCACATGGCTTCTGGAAGACAGAGGAGGATCAGGCACAGCCCAGCATCACTCCAGGATGGGATACATTTCAATCTCTGCCGCATAGAGGCACAGGCCAGCTGAGGAGGGACTAACAACAACCAGGCTAGCCAGGTCACTGAAAAGGCTCCCTGGTGCCAAGCCACACCTGCTGCCCTCCAGGGGTCTGGAACTGCCAGGAGAGGGGTGGCAAGTCCCATATCCATGGTTGGGTCAGCCTGGGTAGAACATCGAGACAAGGAGACATTTCCCTGACATTCCTTACAGGCACAGCTGTTACCTGCTTGTTCCATTTTTGTGGCAAATATGTCCACACAATAAATTCCAAATACCCCATTTCCCTGAAAATAAGACATCCTCCGAAAATAAGACCTACTTACAGGAAAGATAAGACGTCCTCTGAAAATAAGACGTAGCGCATCTTTGGGAGCAAAACTTAATATAAGACACTGTCGTTTTCGGGGAAACAGGGTAGCAGTGCAAGCTATAAGCAATGTTTCGATTGGGGATGTGCAGTATTCTGGAGATGGAGACCCTAACACTTACCAGTGGCTTGGCTTTGGGGCTCTCTGGCAGAAGGGGAGTCAAGGATGATGTGTTCATTCACCTCCTCTGTGCCACACCTGTGTGCTGGGCATGGGGACAGACAGATGATAATGGGAGCCCCAGCCTGGGCAGGCCAGGGTGTCTGGCAGGGCAGGGAGGGCCCAGCTGGGAGCTGAGAGCTGATATCACCTGGGTTCTGTACAGGTTCTCTGCATGGACAACTATAGGCTGAGCAGCCTGGAGGAGGAGGAGCTGCTGCTGGTGGTGACCAGCACATTTGGGAATGGAGACTGCCCTGGCAACGGAGAGGTGGGTGGCCTGAGTTCCCAATGGTCTGGAGGGTGGCAGGGCCCAGGAGACCCACAGTCTCGGGGGATTCAGCATGTCCTAAAAAGGGACATTTGGTCATAGTGCTCAAGTCACTCCTGGGGGTCCTGGCGTCTGTCATTTGTCTGCCTCTTTTCTAATTACTGTCATATATGTGTACCACCTTTCTATGACAATATATCTCTGTGAATGATGTACCCTTTTTTATTTAAAAGTTCACATTTAGGGCAGCGCCTGTGGCTCAGTGAGTAGGGTGCCGGCCCCATATGCCGAGGGTGGCGGGTTCAAACCCAGCCCAGGCCAAACTGCAACAAAAAAATAGCTGGGTGTTGTGGCGGACGCCTGTAGTCCCAGCTACTTGGGAGGCTGAGGCAAGAGAATCGCCTAAGCCCAGGAGTTGGAGGTTGCTGTGAGCTGTGTGACGCCACGGCACTCTACCAAAGGGCCATAAAGTGAGACTCTGTCTCTATAAAAAAAAAAAATAAATAAATAAATAAAAATTCACATTTAAAGGAAATATTTGTCACTCCCACAAATGGAAAACCGACAAAAAGTAAATTCAGTGAAGACAAAATGAAGTTATTAAAGGTTAGCCAAATACAGTTGCCTAATGAAAGCCTGCTATATCTTTGTATTTTTTTTAAAAGTAACGGGCAAGTATTAGAGAGGTGTTAAGGCTGTATTAGCACCAATCTGAGACTGTCTCCCTAGTGCTCAAAGGGATGACAGGGGAATTAAAACGGAATAAATGAAAAATAAACTGTAAAAAAGTGTTAACTATTCACAACATGATTTGATGCCGTTTCTTCTGGGTTATATGCTACTTATCTTGAGCCTGAAACAAGCCTCTCTTCTTTTGTGCGCGTGAGCTCAGGCTCAGACCCTCTGGAGCTGCCCGCTTGTGAGGCAGGACCCCCTCTGCAAGGGCTGCCTGGGTTGGGGCAGAGTCCACATGAATTGCTAAGGGTCAGCAGGGATGAGAGACCAGGTGGCTCTAGGAATAATCTGACCTCCTTTTTGGACCCAGAGCCTTCTCCTGGCAGTTGTGGCCGGTTTTTAAATGAGCCACCAGAAAAAAAAAAAAGCAGTGCTTTTATTCTCAGTCCTGGCCTGAGAACTCTGTGCTTCCCTCTCTTTCTAGAAACTGAAGAAGTCCCTCTTCCTGCTGAAAGACCTCACCAACAAATTCAGGTGAGGCTCCTCCCCACTCCCACTCGTCCAGACTCTGCCTGTGGGCCCAGAGGCTGGTTCAGGGGGCAGAAGCAGGTGGGCAGGAAGGGTCTTCTGTCCTCCAGTTGTGCTGAGAAGTAGGAGGTCTCAACTGGGTTGGGAGAGTCCAGCCAGCCTTGCAGGCTGTTGGCGCTGGGCACTGGGCGCTGCCTGCAAGAGACACACGTCTGCATGTGTGTGTCCTCCTCGGGCAGGTACGCCGTGTTCGGCCTCGGCTCCAGCATGTACCCTCAGTTCTGCGCCTTTGCTCATGACATCGACCAGAAGCTGTCTCACCTGGGGGCCTCTCAGCTCGCCCCCACCGGGGAAGGGGATGAGCTCGGCGGGCAGGAGGAAGCCTTCCGCAGCTGGGCCGTGCAAACTTTCAAGGTCAGTATCCAGCCAGACCTGCCACTGCAACATGGTCATGATGTGGTAGGTTCATGACCAGGACATCTGTGCTGAGTGTCCAGGTGGCATGACTTTGCCTGGTCCTGTTCGTGTGGCCCCAGGTTTGGGTCACTGCTGCACTCCCTTAGTATTCCACACCTCACACGCACCTCCTGGGGGAAGGAGGTGGCTCCGATACCCCCCTGCCCTCAGGAGCTTCTGCTTTAAGGTCTTTTCCTCACTGACTGTCTAGGTCACCTCTTGCCCACCTCAACTTGTTTCAGGCTCCAAGCCATCGTGAGTCAGGGGACAGGCACCATGTAGTGGGGACCATCTCAGTGTCTCCACTGTTCCTTATTGCCAGTGGCTTGTTCACAAGAGAGTTCATCAGCATGGGTGTTTAGGAGCATGGGCTTAAGTTAGGGGAGGGGATGAGCTCAGCAGCAAAGCCCTGGCTTATCCGTATGACTCCGTGTCAGGAATGGGAGTGATCAGACCGCTCATGGCATGGGCACACTATGAATAAGAGCATGCCAACATTGACATTCATAATAATAGCCATAGCTCTGATGCACCAAGCCCAGGCCTCTCTGCATCCTTGCACCAGCCCTATCAGATTGCTGCACCTAGAATTTACACAAAGTGCCTGGCTTGGTGCTGAGCCCATGGTAAGGGCCTAAAAGGTGGCAGCCCCAGGGATGAGGAAGCTGCTGCTGCTGACTCTTAACCCCAGTCTGTTCCACCTCCTTCCAGGCAGCCTGTGAGACATTTGATGTCCAAGGCAAGCACCACATTCAGATCCCCAAGCTCTACACCTCCAATGTGACCTGGGACCCTCACCACTACAGGCTTGTGCAGGACTCACAGCCTTTGGACCTCAACAAAGGTACCTGCTTCTCTGCACGGCCCAGGGTGTTTGCCCTTCCTGCCTGGGTTGGGGTCTCTGAGTCCTGAACCTGGGGTCGAGGTGACCATCAGGTCCGCCAAACAGAAACAGCTGGCCTGGGACTGCCAGGCACCTCTCTTGCTGCACCCATGAGCCTACAGGGGGCAAGACTCACGTCTGTGAGGGAGGCTGTTTCAGGAGAAAGCCTCCCCGAGGGTGGTGGAGACAGAAGGGAGTCAGCATGAGCGGAGGGCCTACTGTGTGCCAGGCACTGTGTTGGGCTCTTTGCCCACATGTGCTAAGTAGGCCCTGACACTTATCATGGGAGGAAGGTACCGACGGAGGCATTGAAGGTCAGGGAGGTAAAGAAAGTCGCTAGCACGTGGCCAGGTTGGGATCTGAGCCTCTCTCCCTAACAGTGAAGGCAGCCAGGTGTCACGCAGGTTTCGGAGGCATTTCCTATTGCGCTCGGTGGACACCCGCTTCGTGCCCTCTGGGTGCTGAGCCCTGTACCATGACTATGGGAGACCTGCTGCTTCTGCAGGTTTAACATATCCCAGCTTCAACTGTGCTCTACTGTGGAACCTAAGCCACCGGGTTCCACAAAGCACCTGGCTCGATGCTAGGCCCAGGGTAAGGGCCTAAAAAATGGTAGCCCAGTGATGGGGATGGACAGTCCCAGGCTGTCCCTGGGACTTTCCATAATTTTGGTACCTAAATTGAATTTCCTGACACTTCATAATAAGACAGCCACCCTCTACCAGACCAAGGGTCTTTATGTGTAACTTAAAAGCAGTGGGGAAAAGGAAGGATAGAAAACTTCAACAGCCACCACAGTCAGGCACCTCAGGGTGACATCCCGGTGTAATTGATGCAGACATGTGGGGCCTCCCCCACCAGTGCTCAGGAGCCCCTGGACCCCTTCCCTCTCTGTCCCCACAGCCCTCAGCAGCATGCACGCCAAGAATGTGTTCACTTTGAAGTTCAAATCTCAGAAGAATCTACAGAGTCCGAAATCCAGGTAAGGAGAGTGCAGGGCTTCTTGGGGGTTCTCTGTGGTCTCTATGTTAGTGAATGAAAGACCGAAAAAAGTCAGTCTTGGGGTTGGGGGTCGGGGGCGTCTGCTGGCATTAGCAGCCACGGCCTCGGTAGGAACAGCTTGTGTCTGGTAACCCGTGGCCACCTGCACCTTTTATGTCTGGCTCAGTTGCCCCTAGGCCACTTTTCCAACTTGGGAACCAGGAAACTTCCTCACTTCTCCTTCCCCACTGAGCTCCTTCTCTAAAACAAGAGGGCAAGGAGGCTCAGACTGTTTGCATTTTTCTTAAGAACTTTCAGGAAAAGTTCTGGCAAGCAAGGAAATTTCCCAGCCCAAGTAACCAAGCATCGTGTATTCTCTGTGCTGTCCTCCCCTGATTCATCAGGAAAACCGGTCTTTGTTCTAATAAGAGCTCAGAGCAGGGTTTGTGCTGGGGATGAGGAAAGGTTTCTTCGGATCCCCACCTATCCCCAAGCGTGATACTCTCTCACCAAAGAATCTGCTGAGGAGGGGTGGGACCCACCTTCTCCCCAGGGGGAAGCCACAGGGGCCTCTAGAGCACCCCTGTCTGAGGGGATGCCTTGTCCCAAACTTAAGTGGGTGACCCAGGCTTGTGGAACTGGGCAGGAAAGTGGAAGGACACGTTTCCCAGGGAAACTGGCCCAGCAGGCAGGGAGCTCTGGAGGAAATCCTACAACATCACCCAAGCCTTCTCTTTCCCTTCCCCAGCCGGGCCACCCTCCTGGTGGAACTCTCCTGTAAGGATACTGGAGACCTGAACTACCTGCCTGGGGAGCACCTGGGGGTTTTCCCAGGCAACCAGCCGGCCCTGGTCAAAGGCATCCTGCAGCGAGTGGTGGACAGCCCTGCGCCGCACCAGACCGTGTGCATGGAAGTCCTGGACGGAAGTGGTAAGCCCTCTGCCTGGAAGCCTGGGGGGCCAGTATCCCCCCACCTCCGACCCTCCTTGCTGAGGGACTGGGCCTAGGCTGACCCCCAGCAGCTATCCCTATCCCTCCTGCTGGGTGGGTGACAAAGCTTGTGTTAAATTAGCCTTGGAAACTGGCTTTTGTTTTCTCAGTGATAGTGACACCACCAAAGAATGCTTCCCCCTACATATAGTGACCAGAATCGGAAAGTGGGAGTCAAAGAAGCAAAGTCTGGCCATGTCCCCACTAGCCAGGAGGAAGTGAGAAAGCCAGAAACATGGGGAGGAGGGAACAGATGTCCTCGTGACTGGAGGGAGACAGACAAAATTCGACAGGTCCCTGAGCCCATGACATAACATCTTCATAATGTTTTGACCTAACATTCATGCAGCACCTGGGTCCCAGGCACAATACCAACTATTTAAGGTGCATTATTTCATTCAATGCTCATAAAACCCCAGCAAGATGGGCTTTGTTATATTTATTTCACAGGCAGGGAACCAAGTCCTAGAGCTTTGTCACCCACCTCGTAAATGGGCAGCCAGAGTTTGGATCCATGTTGGGACTGTCCTGTGTGCGGCCTCAAGGGACTACTTGAGACATAACCACTTCACTTTGGGCTGATCTTCTGCCCACCTGGCACCTCTTGGTCTAGCAACCCAGGACACTTTTGTCATGGGTTTGTCTCTAAGTGAGCATTGGCCTCTGAGGTGTCCATCAGTCTTCAGTGAATTTGGCCAGAGGGTGTCTTCCTAAATAAAGTTCAGATCTGGGCCAGAAAGGGGCATGGTTAATATGTCAAGGTCATATCAATGTGGGTGCCCACTGGATCAGCCTTCCCTGGCACCTTTATCCCTGTCCACCACCTTCTTCCTGCGTTTTGCTCTTCCTAGAGCCAGAACTTCACTGTCTTATACAGCTGGAGGATAGAAGGTGTCACTCCAGAGGCCTCCTTATTTTCTGAGAAGCCCAAATCAGAATCTCATGCCATCCTGACACCTTCCTTCCCTATCCAGGCAGCTACTGGGTCATTGACAAGAGGCTGCCCCCTTGCTCACTCAGCCAGGCCCTCACCTACTTCCTGGACATCACCACCCCACCAAGCCAGCTGCTGCTTCAGAAGCTGGCCCAGCTGGCCACAGAAGAGGCCGAGAGACAGAGGCTGGAGACCCTAAGCCAGGTGAGGGTCAGAGCTGGCGGGTGAGGCAGGGGGAGGTCCCAGCGTGGGGGAGCCAGAGTCCAGAGCTAGTCCTTAGCTGAAGGGCATCCAGCCCAGGCTCCCAGAGTGAGATTGTCAAAGGCTGGTGGGAAGTCAGGCATCCTCTGCTGTTCCAGATCTGAGACACAGTTGGTGTTGAGTGAACTGAATTTTTCATAGTGTCCGCAGGATTCAGCCAAAGTAGTTTTCCACACTGGCTTGGAAACTAGCTAGAAAGGGCAGCCACTGTATCTAGTCTGTCTTTGTATTCCCAAAACCTGGAACAGGCTTGGCACTTAAGAAGTATTAATTAGAGGATGGACGGTGTGGATGAGTGGAGAAAGGGTCCTGGTGACGGATGGGTAGTTGAATTAATGAGTTGATGAGAGAATGCATTAACTCACCCGCAACTGTCAGGGCTCAAGTCTTTGCAAAAGGCACCGGACGTCATTATCATCCTCTCAATTCACTAATTATGTTCATTCCAACCACCTCCACTACCATTATTCCGTGGTTGCACTGTACTAACTTGGCACACATTTTCTCATTTAATTCTGACAGCAGCCCCATGAAGTAGGTGATGCTATGCTCATTTCACAAAGGTTCGGCTTTGGGACAAGATTCCACCACTATTAAGAGCATCCTAAGGGTGGCGTCTGTGGCTCAAGGAATAGGGTGCCAGCCCCATATACCGGAGGTTGTGGGTTCAAACCCGGCCCTAGCCAAAAATTGCAAAAAATAAAAAGAGCATCCAGCCAAGATTTGAACGCAGGTCTGATTAGTTCCAAGCCTCGGCCCAAGTTAGATTATAATAAAGATTTGACCCTTGCCCATGAGTTGCTGAGGGTAAAGGAGTAAGCCTACACGGTAGATAAATGCTACTCACTGGACTGAATCCCTCCAGAACAGGAAGTGTGTGCTCGCCTGCTTGAGAGTCTCAGCACCCTGGACAGTGCCCGGCACAAGGCCTGTTTAGTTAGTGAGTGAGTGAACAAGTGAATGAATGAATACTGGGTAGTAGAGACAGCTTCTTCCCCTGAAGTGGGGCAGGGGTCCTGACTCTCTCACACCCCTGCTGGCTTTCAGCCCTCCGAGTACAGCAAGTGGAAGTTCACCAACTGCCCCACGTTCCTGGAGGTGCTGGAGGAGTTCCCGTCCCTGCGGGTGTCTGCTGCTTTCCTGCTTTCCCAGCTCCCCATTCTGAAGCCCCGGTACTATTCCATCAGCTCCTCCCGGGACCTCACACCCACGGAGGTTCACCTGACCGTGGCCGTGGTCACATACCGCACCCAAGGTGAGCCGAGGCTCTTGAGCGGCCCAGCTCTGCTACTTACTGGGCAGCCGCTCAGCATCTCGGAACTTCCGTCTCCTCACCAGTTAAACAAGGGCAGGGACACCCAATTCCCGGAGTTGTCAACATAATAGGAGGTGGGTGGGAGAGATTCCTAGGAACCAGGCACTGGGCTCACCCCTTTGTATGTATACCGTTACCATGTGGGCGGGTACTGTGTGCATTTTACAAGTGAGGAAACTGAGGCACAGAGAGGTTAAGTCACTTGCTCAAATCACAGTATTAGGGAATGAGGAGCCAAGAGTCAAACCCAGGCAGTCTAATGGTGGAGTCCCAAGTTCCCCACTCTGCTGTCCTGCTGCTGCTGGGACAAGGTAACGAGATCACCTGTGCTGAGCAGCCAGCCTGTGGCAGGAGCCCAGCGATTCCCCCAGTCTCGCTCACGGTGCAGCCTGGATTCCAGGGCAGTTCTGCCTTGGTTCATTCACTCACCCAGGGATGCTTTAGTTCATTCCTCACCCTGTTGGCCCCAGGGTAAGGGTGGAAATAACCCAGTCATGGCCCTGCCCTCAAGGAGAGTCTGGACAGGCAATAAAGCCATAGGTGTAGAGATAGTGAGGTGACTCTCATTATGCAGGTGCTGAGAGGGAAACTGCAGGCTCACTGGGGGCGAGGCTGCCACAGGCTGAGGGCTGTGGTCTTGGCTCCTCCAGTGGACAAGCCCTGTCCCCTGCCCTGGCCTGTCTAACTGAGCGTTGTCTGAGTTGGCAAAGCCCAGGGCCGCCTACGCCACTGAGCCCTCTGTCCTCTACTGGGCACAGTCACACAGTTTCTAAATGCTAGTCCCAGACTGTTCTCTGCTGGAGAAACCCACACAGCCCAGGAGAGGAGACACAGGCGTGTTCTATGACAGCAAGAGTCATCAGAGGAAAGCCAGAGGGACTTCTCTAGTTGATCGGAGGTTCCTTCCTGTGCTGGGCCAGTATGAGGGGAATGTGATCCAGAGAAAGTGGGGAGCTCTCCAGGGCCAGGAGGGGCCACTGGGGAGGAAGTGAGACGTCAGAGCTGCTGGGGTGTTTGGAGGTGGTCCACCACTCAGGGACCAGCAAGAGCTACACTCAGGGGGACACACAGAAGTAGCCACCCCAGAGGGGTCACTTCATGCTGCTGTCAGCTGCAGTGGTGAGTTGAGAGGGTCCCTGGAGAAATTCTTTTGGAAAGAGCAGTCAGGAAAACTGAGCTGTCCAGCTGATCATGCCACTATGCTAGTGACCTACAAGTTACTTTCCCTCTCTGGGACTCAGTTTCTGCATCAGCCAAAGGAACTACTTGCAGCCTCTCAGCGCCTTTCAGCCTCTCCTGCTATGGGCTTATAAAGCCTGGATCTCAGAACTATGAGGAAAAACAGCCTCTCGTGAAACCCTGAGCATGCCTGAGCCAGCAGTCTGTGGAGACGCATCAGCGTGGGCAAAGCAGCTGCACATGTGTGGGCGGTGGGGGCCCATTGGTCAGGTCTGTGCTTTCATTGCAGATGGCCAGGGTCCCCTGCACCATGGTGTCTGCAGCACATGGCTCAGCAGCCTGAAGCCCCAAGACCCGGTGCCCTGCTTTGTGCGAAGGTAAACACAACTTCCACTCTGTCCCCTGAGGGACCACTGACCCCAGAGTTCTGGGATGCAAGGAAGGGGTTTGGTGCCACCTGGGCCTACTGGCCTATAAAGAAGGCCTTGGGATCACAGTGGAGCTCCCCATTCTATCCCCTGCCTGTAGAGCGTGGCTGAGCTGCTAGAGGGGTAGCAGTGACAGCAGTGCTGGTGGTGTACAGAGTACAATGAGCTCAGCCCTTTTTCAAAAGGGGGAGGGGACATTGTCTCTGGACAGGGGAAAGGAAGCAGTCTGCATGCCTGACGAGATGCAAGATGAGCTGCTGGTCCCCCACCCCCACCCCCTGCCACCTCCCCAGTCCCCTGTTCTATACCTGTGTCTGGCCCAGGGTGTCTGAGGGCTGGGCCTCTCTCTTCTGTCCCCTTCAGTGCCAGTGGCTTCCATCTCCCTGAGGACCCCTCCCTACCTTGCATCCTCATCGGACCTGGCACAGGCATCGCCCCCTTCCGCAGTTTTTGGCAGCAGCGGCTCCATGACTCCAAGCACAAAGGTATGGGTTGCAGGGTCCCGGGGGGAAAGGGGCCAGGTGGGCAGCACCTGCCTAGGAGTAGAACTGCAGCTCCACAAACATTTCTGGGGTCTCTGCCAAGGGAAGGCCTCCCACACTGGCCTCAGCCGGTGTAGGCCTCTGTGGAGTTAGAGTGGCTGTCTTCCTGAGTCTCCCACATTGCACCCAGGGTGCCTTCTCTGAGCAATGGAGGAATGGAAAAGTCACAGCCTTTGACCTCTTTTGGCCTGATGAAATCCTGCATCTGCACTTGCATGTGTGTCACTATGGATGAGCTACTAGAATGCCCCTGGCCTCAGTTTCCTCATCTGTAAAATGGGGATAATGCTAGATATTAAAACAGGATGCTTGCGGGAATGAAATGAAATTGAAATTGGGCCATGCGCGCCCTCTGGTGGCCACTATAGTAACTCCCGTCTGCTATGTCCTGCAGGGATTCAGGGTGGCCGCATGACCCTGGTGTTTGGGTGCCGCCGCCCAGACGAGGACCATCTGTATCAGGAGGAGATGCTGAAGATGGCCCAGAAGGGGGTGCTGCATGAGGTGCACACAGCCTATTCTCGCCTGCCTGGCAAGTCCAAGGTAAATATGGCCTCACAGCAGGTGGCTCATTAAGCATAGGCCACAGTTTGTGCCCCGTGTCCCCACAACCCCCTCACATCTCCAAGCCTTTGGCTTCTCAGCTCTAAAGTGGGACCATTATACAACCATCAGAGTGAAGCTATGAAGCTCATATATACTTCCTCTCTTCTAGCAGAAAAGACGTTTGGGACTAATCTAGGGACCTCCTACAGATTAAGCCCCAGTATCGAGCCCGCTGGAGGTCCCCATCAGCCTCCTGTGTTATCTGAGTGCCCCAGGAGTGGTGGTCCAGCTGGCTCTGCACTGGCCCAGCGAGGCTGGTGGGCAGCTACTGGCTCCCGCCACAGCCCTCAGATGGGTTCTGATTTCCCTGGGGACACTCTGCCCCATGAGCCTGGGGTGTCAGAATAGACTGTCGCCCTCCCAAACTTGTCTCATCAGGGCTCCTCTCAGTCCCAGTGCTCTGAGCCAGTGCTGGGGCCCCTGGGCATTTTGTGTGGGGCAAGAGCAGACAGTCCTCAGTGGACTCCTGCACCTTCTGTCTGACTGGGGAGCCTGGGATGTGTGCTTCTGCTCGGAATTACAGCAGGGACTTGAGGGACAGTCGACATTGGGAAGCTTCCTTGTCTGGAGTGTAGTAGGCAGAGCCCGGGATCAGGGGGTACTGATTTGCTTGATGCCTCCTAGACTTCAGAGACTTCTGCCTGACTTCAGAGACAATTTGGGAGCCCCACTGGGCAGTCAGCCCCTCAAGGGCAGGACTATGTCCAACATTCATCTCTGCAGTCCCCACTCACCCCCCAGGGCATTTGTGTACCTTTTGGATCTGAGCCTGGATACAAAAATCCTGCATCCTGTACATGGTGCTGGCTGCGTCCCACTCTGCAGACTCTATGTCCCCTGCCTGCCTCCTGGGTCAGCAGGCCTCACTCCCAGCAGCCTGGGCTGAACCCACCATTCCATCTGCTTTCAGGTCTATGTTCAGGATATCCTGCGGCAGCAGCTGGCCAGCGAGGTGCTGCGCGTGCTCCATGAGGAGCCGGGCCACCTCTACATCTGCGGGGATGTGCGCATGGCCCGGGATGTGGCCCACACTCTGAGGCAGCTGGTGGCTGCCAAGCTGAGCCTGAATGAGGAGCAGGTGGAGGACTATTTCTTCCAGCTCAAGGTGCGACCCCTGGTGGGAGGGCTGAGGTGTGGGCTAAGGTCAGGCCCAGGACAGTCCTGGACCCCAGCAGAATCCCAGAGGTGGCTAAGGTCTGAGCTGCGTGGGCTGGTATGAGGCCTCACTGTGCATCCTGGTCTGGGTGCCAGCTGGCTTGGGCAAATCAGAGTAACATGTCTGTTTTTCCTTCTGTGGATAGAAGCAGGAGAGTCAATTTGGCCTCTCTTCAGACTCCCCCTTTCAGAAAGTATCTGTGTAGCTGAGGTAGGGCTGTGAACACTGGGGACAGGATGGATATCCCCCCTCAGCCTCCTGCAAACTTCACACTTGCTACCTACACCCAAGCTGGTGTCTGCTCACCCTCATCCTCACCTGCAGGAAGGGCTCACATTTTGATGACACTAATAGTGACATTTACCAAAGGATGACCCTGGGCCAGGTGCTTGTCAAGGATTTTCATGTGGCATTTCATTCAGTCCTCGCAAAGGCTTTTTGAGGGAGGCACTATTATCACCCCTCATTTTATAGAGGGAAGGGGGTCTGCAGCAGTGAATGTGAGAGCTCAGAGTTCAGTCTGCCTCTCTCTGTTTCCAGAGCCTTTATTGAGCACCTACTGTATGTTGAGGGTAGAGCAGTAAAAAAACAGGCAAAAATTCCTGCCTATGTAGAGCTTACGTTCTTCTGGGGCTGACAAAACCACACAAGAAAAAGGGCTAGTGCTTTGGAGGAAAAAACAAATGTGGCAGGGAAGCAGGAGTTGGGAGGTGAAATTTTAAATAAGGGTGGTCAGGGAAGGTGTCACTTGAAGGTGACATTTGAGAAAAGACTTGTAGGAGAAAGGGGAGCCCTGTGGATATTGAAGAAAACAGATCTGGGCATATCTGGAGGCAGCAGCAGGTGCACTGGCCATGAGGTGGGAGTTAGTCTGGCATGTTTGAAGAACGAGGAGATAACAGGTATTTCCCAAAATAAGTTCATAGGGTCCATAGATAGTTGGCATGAAAAGGGTTTTGAGGTCAAATGGCTTGGAACATATTCTATTCAGCAAAGGCAAACCCGTTGCTTTTCTACAAGAATTCTCAGAGCCATTTACATGCTACTGTGTATCGTGACGCTTCAAAACCAGGAGAAAAGAAAGTACTAGCATTTCCCAAACGTGTATCTCAGAGGTCACATTTCCTAGAACATCTTGTGGATGAGTTCTAGGCAGGAATGGGAACACTAACCATCCCTAAAGCTTGGGGAGCCTGGGATGTGTGCTTCTGCTCGGCATTACAGCAGGGACTTGTTCAGATGGTCCACAGCAGGAAGCCAGATGCCAGGGCCAGCTCATCAGAGCACATGTTCAGATGGTCCACAGCAGAGCAGGTGCTGACAGAGGTTAAAGAGTCTAAATCAAATGCCAGCATCATCTAAGCATGATGATCGGGAGGACAGGTGGCTTGTCAATGTCCATGTGATAGGGAAGCTGGGGCAGCCCCGGAGGCTTGTCCTAGCCTGGGATGTCTGAGGCCCTAAACCAGCAGAGCTGACACTTTGGTCTCTGTTTTCCCTTAAAGAGCCAGAAGCGCTATCATGAAGACATCTTTGGTGCTGTATTTTCCTATGAGGTGAGAAAGGACAGGGCAGTGGAGCAGCCCAGAAGCCTGGAGTTCTCAGTGCTCTGACAGCCCACAGGACAAGTTACAGCTGCTGACATAGGGTGGACTCTGGATTATCTGAGGTCTCAGGGCCTGGGGAGATGGAGGAAGTGATACCCTGAAGCCTCGTGTCATATTTCCTCACCTCCTTCCTCTCCAAGCCCTCTACTTGATCTGCTACCAGGTGGCATCCTGGAGGAATTAGAGCCTCCTCTCCAGCGCTGGTGCCTCCCTGGTCCCTTGGAGACTAACACTGCTGCGGCAGGCCTGGCAAGCGGTTAAGACAAAGACGGGACCTTTTGCAGAGCGCACCTCTCCTAGTGGCCACCAGGGGGCGCTTTCGCGCCACCCTGTATTTAACCCCATCCCACCCCGTGTACAGTTATTTATGCTTCTGTATTTAAATAAACAAACACCTCAGTGTGCTTCCGTGGGCCCCTCAGCCTTCCCTTGATGTTGATATTTATAAGAAATACATTTTATTTTAATCGCACTGTACGTGTGTGTGTGTTATAGGCAAAGCGGCCCTCAGTTAGACCGAGTGGGGCTGGCGGCACTCTCTGGCACAGATGCAATATTGCGCTTGTCCTAAGACCTGTGACAGGGCGAGGGGCTCAGCCACCACCACCCCCAGAAATTACCTCACATGGGATATGTATGACAAGGGTGGGATTCTGGGCATGAGGCCAGTTCTCTAGCGAAGGCCTTGACCACAGCCCTGTCCTGTCTTTTGCTCTGGGGCCACTTGTTTTGTGAGAGTTTGCCCAGTGAGGATTTGGCACCTGGGAAAAGCAGGTATAGGGAGGACATGGTAAGTGCAGCACACGTCCCCCTTGCTCCGAGGCTGTGGACCCTTTCTGGTTTAAAGCCAGACAGTCCTGAGGGACTGAACCATGTTCTCCTGGTCAGAACCAAGGAAGGAGCTCAGCTGGGGGCAAGAGGGGGTCCCTCCCTCTGCATTGCCTTCCTCATCTACCTCTCTCCTCTGCCTCCCCAACCTCCTCTCTCAGCTCCTCCCCTCGCCCCTCCCTTCCCACTTCTAGCAGCTAAATACGCAGACAGGCTGGAGAAAGGGGCTGCTAACCCAGAAAAGCCCTTTGCCCTGACCACGAGCCAGTGATGCATCTGAACCACGTGGCCAAGTCTGCTTTCCTAGACCAGGGCTTCTCACGCACTAATGTGACCCCGAGTCAACCCAGATCTTGTTAAAATACAGACTCTGACTTAACAGGTCTGGGGCAGGAGAGGCTGCATTTGTAACAAGCTCCCAAGTGACACTGACATGGCTAAGCTGAGAACTGCAGCTTGAGCCCTGCCCTGGTTTCCGAGGGACCAGATTCTTGCAGGATTCAGCAGGATGTGTTGGCATCACATGGGCATGGAGCTAGGCTCCCCTGCACTGGCCCTGTGGCTGGCAGAACCTCATGCACTCTATACCTCTTTTGCTGCATACCCCCAAACCCCTAATGCCAGGAGACCCAGGGCAGAGCAGCACAACCTGACCTGGCTTTGGATCAGCTGCTCCTGGCCCCACCTGCTACCTCCCCCTACTGGGACACAGGACTCTAATGAGCTGGCCCTGGCATTTGGCTTCCTGGTCATGCATGACATCATAGGCTCTGTCCCAGCCCTTCTCCCATCTCAGAAGCAATGGGCTCTCCCCTGGGTTTACCCTGTTTACCAACCTTCGTATGTCAGAGACTCCTGCCCATGGGGCCTGGGCCCCAACCTGCTTTCTCCAGCACCCTCCTAGGATATGTGAAGGACCCACTGGGAGTAGGTGTGCATGTCAGCAGCCCCTGCCCATGCTGTCTGCACTCCCCTCAGCAGCACCCCCCAATCCCAGAGACTCCAAAATTTCTTCAATGAATTTAATAAGCCACAGCCACCTTTATTTGAAGAACACCGAGCAAGAAGAGCGCCTCCTAGGGGAAAGTTCTGGTCAGCTGGTAGAGGCCAGCAAGATGGCATCAGGGTAGCGTTCCTGTAGGGATGAATTGGTACAAGGTGGGAGAGTGAGATTAAAGGTCAGGGGAAGGGGAAGAGCTGAGGAGGTCACCTCCTACCAGGAGTGACAGCTGGTGACTTGGGACTGGGGAGGAATTGCTTGGGGGACAGGCAAATAGCTCATAGCAGATGGAGTGTGGGACTAGGCCAGGAGCTTGGGAAGGCTGAGGACCCTCCCTCTGCTGAGAGGACCGACCTGGAGCTGTATCTGCATTGCCCCCTCCTACCCACCCTTCTTCTCAGATGGCAGGATTGGGGCAGCCCAAGTCCCAGGCACTGCTCCGGCAGAGCACGACTGTCCCAGCCAGCTGCCTTCTCCCCTCCAGGCTGGCTGCAGCCAGGAGCAGGGCCAGACATGGACATTCCCTCTCCTGGACATCCCAGGTCCTGGGCAGCGTGGACAGGCTGAGGCCGGGAATGAGAGATGGGCTGCTAGAGAGACTCAGGCACAACTCGCCCCAGCCTTCGTCCTCAGGCTAAGGGAGCCCACCTATGTCTGCACATGTGTCAGCTGCACATCACCCTCCACTTGCAGGTTGTTGATGGCGGTCAGGTTATTCACACGGTGGTAGTAATCAAACTGGTGCTGACCATCCACGGACACCTTGAGGCAGTGGCCTTCACACCTGATCCACACCTGGGCAAAGAGACCACGCCATGTGCACAGAAAGTCCTTAACCACCAGGGCAGCCTCATGTCCCCTCCCTCCTTCCTCAAGCATTAAGATGACCCACACCTGTGTTCTAGCCCCGCTGAGTGACCTGCTCTTCAGTGGACATACCCTGTGCACTCCACCCCCCAGTACTTTACCAAATGCTGTTCATCTGCCTACAATGCTTTTCCCTGCTCCCACCCTGCATCCCACCCCAAACAGTTTCAAGTTAGCTGCTCCCTTGGGCCATGTTTTCGACCCCCAGCCTCACACTCCAACTGGACCCCAAGTGCCACTTTTCTGCCCTGTACCCAGCACATGGGAATGCAGCTGCAGCCTCCCAACCAGTCTTTTCTACCCATGAGGCAGTGGGGCACATGTGTTAGAACATCCTCATCCCCGTGGCAATAGCTAACACTTCATCCCCCTGTGCACTGGGCACTGTCCCTAAGCATGTTACAGATACATGTAACATTGCATTCTCATAATGCTGTGAGAGCCTTATTATTATTTCTCCATTTTGTAGATGAGGAAACTGAAGCACAGAGTGGTTAAGTCACTTGCCCACAGTCACACAGCTATCCATAAATTGTATATTGCTCCCTGGCTTGAAACACTTCCCTGACTTTTCACTGTATTAAAATCAATCTCCTTTACTAGGCCCAGGAAGCCCTATAGCAGTCATTTCAAACCCTAATTAATAGGTAAGTTAAAAATACAGATACCCAGGTCACTGCCTTACTGGCCAGGACTGGGCCCAGGTGCTGACTTCTCCTTTGTGAGCTCTCTGGGTGGAGAATGCCAGCTCTAGGCGACCCAGGACTCCAGCAGCTCCCTGTACCTCTGTGGGCCTCACTCTTAGCCTGTAGGCCCTGGTCTCACTGTGCCCTGTACACTGGTGCCAGATGCCCCTTCCCAGGCTCCCCCATCCCATTGTCCTATTTCACCTTCTGCTAGCACCTGTCCTTATCTGCAGCCATTTGTTCCTGTCCTTGTTTCCTTGCTCCTTCCCCAGCTAAAGTGTGAACTCTTGTCTGTTTCCTTCAAGACGGCAACCCCAGCATGTGGGGTGTTTCCTGGACAAAGTAGACCCCAGTGAAATGGTTGTTGAATGAATAAGTGAACAAATGAATGAGACCTCATTCTTGGGTCTGATTTGGCACTTACTGCTGGGTGACCACAGGCAAGTGATATGCACTTACAAGTTTGTTTCTTCATCTGTCAAAAGCAGAATCCACAGTCCTTCACGCAGGACAGTGATAATAACGTGTTGACCACTGCCTTTTCTTCCAGGCCCTCACCTCAGAGTACCCCCAGACCTCCTCCGCCCCTCTCCTTGTCCACACCTGCAAGCCCCTCTGAGCTCCAGGCTGTGGCACCTTACCAAGAAGTTCTGGCCTCGGATGAAGGGCATTCTTCCAGGCAAGCTTCGCTCCTCAGTCCCCCACCTATTATTGATCTGGGTGTTGCGGACCACAGTGTTCTCATCAAAACGGGGGTTCAGGTGGAAGGCGATGTCATTCCCCGAGCGCAGGTTGATGGAGAACCTGAGATGGGCAGCTCTGTGGACCTTCTCTGCCCATTACAGCTGCACAGGCCCGTCCCCCAGCTCCTCCCCTTGCTCCCCAGCCTGCCCAGGGCCAGGAGTGTGGCCAGAATGACCTTGAAGTTCTCTCCCTTCCTGGAGTGCCCTGGAGTCCTTGGCTTACCTCTGTGCACCAGGCAGGACAGTGCCGGATATGACGATGGACTTGAATGGGTACAGCCCGCCTGGGATGGTAGTGAAGAAAGGCATCGGCTGGCAGGGGGAGAGGACAGGTCAGCCAGCAGCCAGAGCAGCTGCCACTGCACAAGGGGATCTTTGTGCCAATCTCCATGAATTTGGACAGTCAGACAAGAGAGAACCCCACCATGTCTTGACTTGGTTCAGTAAATGCCAGAGGAAAACCTTCCAGTGATCCTCGGGTCAATGGGTGAGGAACTTTTTGCAAAGCAAAGAAGGATTTGGGGGGTGAAAGGGAAAGCCTTGTCATTGTGCTCACATTGAAGTAACAGTTTTAAGGCTGAAAGCTCCTTTCAACAAGTTTTCTAATTTATGTGAATGTTTTTAAGAATTTCAGCTTCCCAACCGAACATGGCGGCTCACGCCGGTAATCCTAGCAATCTCAGAGGCCAAGACCAATGGATCACGTGAGCTCAGGAGTTCAAGACTGGCCTGAGCAAGAACAAGACCCCATCTCTACTAAAAATAGAAAAACTAGCCAGGTATGGTAGTGTATGCCTTAGTTCCAGCTACTCGGGAGGCGAGGGGATTGCTGAGCCCAGAAGTTTGAGGTTGCTGTGAGCTAAGACACAGGGTCACTCTACACAGGGCGACAGAATGAAATTCTGTCTCAAAACAAACAAACAAACAAAACAAAGAACTTGCGATTCTCGAAGGAGTGCTCTTAATTTGGCAAGGCCAGAAGGTCACCTCCAAGCTGCCCTTCACTTCCCACGCTGCCCAATTCAGTCAAAACCCGCACCCCTCCCTGAGAAACCACTTACGTAGCACGGGTTGTGGTACACTGGAGGCGGGATGACAGGATTCTGTTGAAAAGAGAGCAGGAAATTCAGTGTGGGAGCACATGTGTTCACAAGCACATGCTCCACACCCTAGGCCATGCTAGAGGGGGATGCTCCAACCTGAGGCCCCTTCAGCCTTTGGAGTCTCCCATTCACCTTCCTTCTCTTCTCAGACTTCCTGGAACTTCCTGTTGTGTTCCTGGACCCCATCATGGTCCCTGGCTCCACCCCCCCTTCACAGGCAGCCTCACTCACTCCAGGTCCCCCACCTGATTTGTGCCATCAGAGGGGGAAGAATTTAATCTGGTGTCCAGTACTGGTGTCCTAGGAGCTTGTCCCCAGACACAGGGCCAGGAACCTCAGACCTGGGCTCTGGGGCCACTGCACACCCATCTCAGTAACAGAAGGACCAGTTTCCCTGCTGATCACTAGAGGACCTACCTCTTCAACCACTGGATAAATCCAGCCTGTTCCAGAATTGCCACTGTCCCAAGGAATTTTAGCCATGTATCTCTTGAGCTGGGATCCACCCCCAAATGTCCCCATCCCCTTTGAGAAACCCGCTTTCTTCACAACTTTAGGACTCTGGGGAATTCAGTTTTGGGTGAAGGAGGACACCGTGAGGCTGTGAGCTGACCAGAATTTTTAGACTTACAGGAAACATCTGTCCAGGGGTAGTCTGCACGGTGTGGATGACCGTCGGAGTCTAGAAGGAGGAAACCAGGTCTCACCAGCGCTCACCGGCGCCCAAACCACCACCTGCCACCAGAGGGCGCCACGTAACACGCACTCCCCGAGGCTTGTTAACTTCGCGCTGTAACCATCCAAAGGCCCCCACCCCGGCCCCAGGAAAGTGTGGGCAGGGACGTTTCTTCTTTCAAGGGGCTGACAAAGGGGCAACAGGTAGATGGTAGAAAAATGTGGCCGCACTTGTGCTCTCTGGCCCATCTTTCTGCTCAGGGAAATTTCTCTCGCATAGCCTCACTTTGAAGCAGAGAGATGGAGCATGTGGCCTTGGGCTTCTGTGGCTGCCCAGAGAGTAGCAAGAACATGGGCAAACAAGTGGGAATTCAGGTTGTTACCCTTACATCAGGGCCTGCCAACCACCCCCGCTATCATCCACCCTCCAACATCCCTGGGGCCAGGCAGGTGGGTGAGAGGCCCAGCCTTGGCTGCCCGACCCCATGGGAGCAGCCCTTTGCCTGCACCGCCTCCTCCTACTAACCCACAGAGAGAACCAACACGAAGAGAGAGCAAGAGACTTACAAAGGGGGCCTGGTTGGCAGCCCACGTGCCTGGCGGCTGGAAGGGGTGAGAAGAATGGAAATGGTGGTTATCCTTGGCACCTCGCGAGGGTGATGATGGCAGGACCCCAGGGCAGGTCTTGTGCTAAGAAATGCCCCCTCAAATACCCTCACCTCCCTCCTGCTCCCCAGAAAGCCTCCTGAGCCTGGGACACCCAGGCTTTTACCCCTAAGTGCACAGGGCTTGAGGTTGGGGTACCCCGATTAGCTGCTCCTGAGGAGAGAAGGTTGGGTCTCATGGAGAACACATTGATTTTCTTAGGGTCCAGGGAAGAGATGGTACATGTGGCCTTGGTCTTAGTGCCCAGAACCAAGAACATTACACCCGGTGCCACAGTTCATCCATAAAATGAAAACTAGCATGTTCTGAAGACTTATTATGGACCAAGCTCTAGGCTCCAGTGCTTTCCAGCCAGGGAAGCAACCCTACTCCTGTTTCCTGGGGGAAGCAATGGAGTTCAGAGTACCTGAGCTCGCCCAGGTAGAAGAGACAAAATCCAAAACGTTACCCAGTTCTTTCTTGTTGTATCCGTCATCCCCTCCAATCTCCCCAGGGCCAGGGCCAACATTGGGCTGCCTGGCAAAGCTTCCCGGGAATTCACCCTGCTTTGAAGCCAGTGTGACAGGAAGCAGGTGCCTGCCTGCACCATGATGGCCACAGGAAGGCTGTGTAGGTAAAGCATCCCCAACCTCAGTGCGTGAGTGGCTAAAGGGAGGCTGCTCACCTTCTTGTCCTGGACCCTGTCCCACCTGACCAATTATTCCTGCCTGGGAATGGCGAGGCATCCCCTTCTACCTGGCCGTGCAAGTGACATCATACGTTCCTTCACTGAGTCCCTACTGAGGGCCAGGCACTGTGCAGATGAACACAATCCCAGCCCTCCGGGGCTCATGGGCATAAGGGAGATGGGGGTAGAGTGATGAGGACAGACATGCAAATGGGGTTACAGTGACATGGGGTGACTGGCACAGCACAGAATGTGCAAAGCACATGGGGACACAGAGGGGAGCATCCAAGAATCTCCTGGGCAGGGAAACTCCCTAAGGAAGCACCATTTAAGCAGAGCACTGAAGGGCAATTAGGAGTTTCCTGGGGTGAGGCTGGCAAAGGGAGTTTTCGGCACCAAGGTCAGCAGGTGCAAAAGTGGGGTCAGCCAAGAGGGCAGGGAGTGAGCAGTGGAGGCTGCGTGAGCTTTGTGGGCTTGGGGTGAAGGTGGCAGGTGGATGAGGCTGCATATCTTCCTGGGGAGTCTGGGCTTTGTTTAGAAAGCTTTGGGGCTTTTAAGCAGGGAGAGGATGTGATGAGATTTGCTATAAGATCCTATGGCAGGAAGTGAGTGTGAGGGGCATTAGACCACTGTCATCATGGTGAGGAATCACAATGGCCAGACCAAGGCTGTCAGGGATAGGGGGACCTAAGAAGGAGGAGGAGAGAATCCGGGATGACTCCCAGGCCCCAGCTCTGGGCACCTGGTGGATGGACACAGGGAACTCTCAGGTGACCAAGATGGGGCTGCTAACTGCTCAGCCTCCCGGGTTCTTTGCGTTCAACTCACTTTCGGTCTGTGCCCCTTGAACTTGGGTGGGAAACGAACAGGCTGGGAGGATTGCACCCTGGAGCAGGCAGACTGGGCGGGGGCCACATGGGTGTTCTGTTAAAATAAAAGGTACCAGTGGGTGAAGAGAAGCATTTGTGGAGCTGCAGAACAGTGGTGAGCAGGGCTCGGGGAGACGGAGAGCTCAGGCCAGCAGGGGGTTAGCAGCCTGGAAGGAAAAGGCCCAGGCAGGTGAGGGGCAGCAGGTAGGCAGTGTCCCTCCATCTCCTCACCCCTCCCACCTGTGGAGAGTCCTAGATGGAGGGAGTGGGAGGGGTGAGAACCTACTGTGTGCTCCACTCATCTCCAAGAGATCACTCAATGGCCAAGTACATGGTACTGCCTGATGCCTGCGGGAATGTGGCCCTAACACACCTTACCCAGCTGTCCCCTGATGTCTCCTGACCTTTTAGATGTTGGCAACACATCCAACATTTTTAAAACACAGAGAGGGTCAAACAAACCCTGGTTGGGACCCATGGGGGCTGCACTTCTATCATCCATTGAACCATACAGCCACTTGTGGGGAGACAGGGAAGATGCTCGTCCCTCACATGAGGGATATGGAGGCTGGAAGAGAGAAGTCCTTCAGGATGTCCCCACAGACGAGCAGAGTGGCAGAGCTGGGAGTTTCTCCTGAGCCTGAGCTCTTTCCAGATCTACATGGCCTCCTAACCAGGGTGGGAATGAAGAGGCACAGAGGAAGAAGTGGCCAGGGAGTCCGGGAGACCGAGGGAGGTGCTCTGGACAGAGACACAGAGGGGTGCAGAAAGACACAGCCCAGGGGGCAGGCAGACACCAGGACAGGGAACCGACGGTGTGGCCCTAAAGTCACCTGGACAGGAGATCGGCTGGTACCTTGGGCACACCCAACAGGGCCTAGGCACAGCTAGACTGGGGCCTCCACCCCAGCCCCTGGGCCAGGTGGATGATCTGACCTGGAAGCTGATGTAGGACAGCTGCACCGCGCCGCTCACAGAGATGTTGTCCACGAGGTGGAAGGGCACCCGGTGTGAGTACTGCACAAAGAAGCTCCCGTTCACCATCACCTGTGTGTTGAGGAGAGTGTGCATTCCGGGAAGGAGTCCCAGGGCAGGCCAGGAGAGCACACCTGCCCTGGGACTCTGAGAGCACCTGATAGATGGAGGAGTCCAGTCCTCCATCTATCTCCAAACTGGGGACATCAGCCTTCAGTGCTGTGCCAGTTACCAGAACACGTGTGTGATCCAAAGTGCATCAACCCGAATCTCTCCTTGGCTCTAGTTGTTGGCTTTTAGTTCTTAAGGTTGCTCAAGGCAGTAGGTTTTTCTTTCCAGTCATAGTTCACCTGGGGCATTATTTAAATATGCATAAAAAAGCTCAGGAGGACCGGAGGAGAGGCCACCTCAGGGGCACACTGAGTGGAGGGAAATGCCCATGTCTTAGACAAGCAAAGATACGAACATAGAGACGCTACTCAGCTAGCAAAGGTAGCTGGTAATGGGCTTAAAAAACTGAACTGTTAACAGAACCCATGTTAAAGGCTGGAACAACATTGCTGAAAAATAGTTGTGAGATGGGTGCCAGCAGCCTCATGGGTGCCGGCTGCCTCATCACCCCCATAAGATGGATGCTGTGGCCTCGCGATGGCCTCACACCACCCCTCCCACCCCCACCCCCGTAGGAGGAAGGGGACAAAGAGGTA
Source organism: Loris lydekkerianus (assembly GCA_963574355.1). Taxonomy (NCBI): domain Eukaryota; kingdom Metazoa; phylum Chordata; class Mammalia; order Primates; family Lorisidae; genus Loris; species Loris lydekkerianus. Next base: position 90,249 of record CAUYPK010044889.1, read on the forward strand.
AATGAAATGATGCTAAGCACCATTACTCTGAGATGGGTCAGATTGGGCCGGAACAGAACAAGATAAGAACTAATGAGCCGAGTACTGTCACAATGAGGGTTAACAAGCTAAGTGCTGTGACAAATTGTTTCACTTATTCGCTAATTGCCGGATCTGCTTGATGTGACCTTTATGTTACCTACTTGCTAATCTGCTAAAATTGCAAGGTTCAGCTTCTGTAAAAGGGGTCATCGTGACCCCCGCACTTGCTTTATGCTTCTTTTGCCAATTTTTTTTGTTTTGCTTCTAATTACCAACTTTCAGCCCACCTATTTGTCCCTTTTTCAGGCTAGAAAAACCCCAACTTCAGACCCCTCAAGGCTCTCTCAGTCTGCTTTAGACTTTGCTGAGATAGCCCCGCGGTTAATAAAAGACTCCTTTTTGAACTTCTAATTTGAGTAGGTGGTCCTTGTCTCACCCCATAACACTTGTTACCATGAACCTGGAAGGGAGGCATGGCTGCAGCAGGGGAAAGGAATTAACTTGAACTCTAATGACACACTTTACCATGGTGGCGCCTGTAGCTCAGTGGGTAAGGCGCCAGCCACATGCACTAAGGCTGGTGGGTTTGAACCCGGCCAGGGCCAGCTAAACAACAATGACAACTGCAACAAAAAAATAGCCGGGTGTTGTGGCAGACACCTATAGTCCTAGGTACTTAGGAGGCTGAGGCAAGAGAATCATCACTTAAGCCCAAGAATTGGAGATTGCTGTGAGCTGTGACGCCACGGGATACTACCAAGGGTGACATAGTGAAACTCTGTCTCAAAAAAAAAAAAACAGACACACTTTACCAAAGAGCAACCTGGTCAGTTATCTAGTTCTTTTTTCTTTTGACATAGAGTCTCAGTCTGTCACCCTGGGTGGAGTGCTGTGGTGTCATAGCTCACAGCAACCTCCAACTCTTGCACTCAAGCAGTCTCCTTGCCTCAGCCTCTTGAGTAGCTGGGAGTACAGGCACCTGCCAAAATGCCTGGCTAGGTTTTTCTATTATCAGTAGAGACAGGGACTTGCTCTTGCTCAGGCTGGTCTGAAGCTCCTACGCTCAAGCAATCCACCTGCCTTGGCCTCCCAGAGTGCTTGGATTACAGGCAATTTATCTAGTTCTTATTTTCAGAGGAAAAGAAGCAACAGGTGCACCTGTAGATTCACAAAAAGGTGTGTGAAGAGACCAGGCAGCCGTGGGTAACATCCGAAAGGACATGGGCTTGTTATCCGTACAGTGGTGTTGCTGTGGCCAGGTCTTGATTAAGATGGTAATTCAAGGCCTTTCTCCAAGCCTGGTAGGGCTAGGGGACAGGAAGCTGCAGGTGGGGAGGGGTTCCTGCTCACCTTGAAATCCGAGGGCTGCACCAAGAAGCAAAGCTCAAAAGGCCTCCCCTTCTGGAAGGGCATTTGCATCCACCTCTCCTCATGACCCCAGTGTCCCTTCTTCCTTGTGTTGCAGACCACGAATCCTCCATCTTCAAACCGAGGGTTAAAGTGGAAGGCGATGTCATTGTCGCTGAAGCCGGTCTGCAAGTTCACAGCAAACCTGGGCCCAGGGAAAGCGAATCGTCTTCTGTCTCGTGATTTATTGCCAGGAGAACAGGGCACCTCTGACTTGGCTGGGAACCTGATGCCTTCCCAGCCCCTTCCCTTAGCAATCCACCCCAGCTCAGGTCGATTCAATCAACAAGCGTGCCCGTTGCAGATGCTGCTTTGTGACATCCCTTTTGTTCGCCTAATTTGGACCTAATACGTTTTTGTACAATTATTACATTGTACATTTACAGCCTTATTTTCTAAAAAGAAACAAAATGGGTAAAGTGCCGGCCTTAGGAACAAAAGGTGTAGGTCCTAGAAACGAAGTACAAATTGGTAACAGAGATGGAAATTGCTAGACAGGCCCAGAAGAGAGAGCCTTTAGTGCCAAGTAGACACTTGGTGGAGGTGCACACACAGCTGAGTAATTGGGAAAGTGTATGAAGGAGGCCCAGAAAGTCTCAAGGAGAAGACTGCTGGGAATGGCAGGAGGAGGTTGGTGAGGTAGAGCTGAGATTCCAGACAAGGGTCCACAGGCACCGCGCACTGCAGCAGGCAGCCACCATGGACTCCCTGTGCAACCTGCAGGCGCTCCTCAGCAGAAGTCAGTCAGGCGCCTGAAGCCACTGAGAAGACATGAGCCCCACCCTCTTCACAGACAGCCTGCCCTGGGTAGGAGGAGGGGTGTGGGAAAGAGTGTGGATAAGACATTGGTATTTTCAATTCACTTAGTATTTTCCAGAAAAGCGAAACAGACCAAATCAGTAATTTTGATGGCAACTTTAAATGTTTCCACATCAGCAGAATGAAGCTTTCCCGGTAGATGAGAGCACTTTCTGGGGAAAAAGGGACGTTCTCTGTTTGTGATTCTGAGTCATAGCATACAAAGTTCAAGCCTGTCAACATAATTGTCTATCTCTGGGTTATCCCACTTCCCTCCTTAGACAGTGAGCTCCCTGGAGACCAGAATCCCTGTGAACCCCATTAGTCCTAGAGTCCATGTTAATGGTGTCCCTGGAGGCAGGTGTGGAGTGGTGCCCTATGCCGGGGTGGATGCATTCGGGCTCCCCTGAGCCAGACGGGCAAGCTGGTAGGTTGTTGCTTGAATTGACCTGAGCATGGGGTGGATTGCTAAGGGAAGGGGCTGGGGAGACACAAAAGTGCCTTCCACATACACACCTGTTTGCACTGGAGTTAAGAACAGAGCCATTCACAGTGATCTGAAGTCCAACCTGGAGACCCCCCTGGATTATCCCAGAAAAGGGGACAACCTGCAGGGAGAAGGTGTGAGGGCATTAGTCAGGGGGCCACTGTCCTCCTATTTGTCCCCACAGCACTTGCCAGTGGCTGGCTTGTATATGACAAGGTAACCAGCTCTATAAACAAACTCCAGTGACTGCTACCTGTTTTTCAAATAATCTTCTCCATTAACAACTACCTGGCCTTTCTGAATGATTTCCCAGAAATGGTGGAGTTTCTGTAAGACAGGGGGTTGAGATTCCAAAGGCCCCTGGGCAGACTTCCTGACACCAAAACTCACCATCTCTCTTTAAAGTGCAGCTTGTTAATTTCAAGCCAACCTGCCAAAGTGCCTTTTGCTAATTTCCCCTCTTTCAAAAAGGCTAAATTCTTCTTTATTCGAGGAGAGGGTTTGAGGCTGCTTTTCCTGATCTCCTGACCACAATACTCATCATCATCTCTGCACTGGGAGGGCCGTGCCTAGGCTGAAACTCCTTCGAGGCTTCGGTACAAGGGTATTGTGCTGGGGCTGGGGGTGCAGCTGTGCCCAGGACAGATGGAGTCTCAGCCTCAGAGATCTTAGGGTCCTGTGTGAAGGCAGATACAAATCCAATTAGTTACTTAAGTATTCCAAGCTTATGGTAAGGACCTGAAAGGATGTGATAGGGAGCTGACTTCACTTAAAAGTGGGAGAGAAAGTGAAAGCTGGGTTGGGGAAATTACCAGGAGGATGGCCTCCAGGCAGGAAAGTAGCATGGACACAACCTGAGATGGGAAAAAACTGGGGTGTTGATGGGGGCTGCTGCACCCCAGGTCAAGCTCCCAGCAGATGTTCCAGAACCCTGGATGGCTATTTGGAAGTGCAAGGTACAAAACAGATCCACCAAGGGTCTGGAAGCTTAATCTTCCACTCACCTGACAGGGCCAAGTAGAAGCCATCTCCCCTCACCACCATCTCCATATAACACTGGCCATCATGACCTTTACCCTCCTGGCCACTTCCAGTACAGCCTCTTTCCAGGGCCTTCTGCAACCCGGGGAAGTCCCCCTATCTACTCCTGCTCCTGGAGTCCCCATTCCTTCCCTCAGGCCCTCAGCAGCCTCTGAAGCCCTGATGTGGGCTCTCTACCCATTTAGGCCCTGCTGGTAACCACTTTGTCAAATCCTCTTTGGAGTCTGGGCAGACTCTAGACTTGAATCCTAGCTCTACTGTGCGTGGCCTTGTGAACCTTGTTGTACCTCTTTTTGCCTCGGTTTCCTCATCTCTAAAATAGGAAAAATTCCCACACTGTGTAAGATTATTTTGATGATTTGGTGAGAAAATGTCTATGGTGAAAGCCACTGGCACACAGTAGGTGCCTCTCCAGTGACCCCCTACCTTGGTCTCTCAGAGAAAGCCCCAAATTGGTACTTCTCCACTTTTAGAGCTTACATATAAAAATCATTACTAGACCAAAGGCCACAGAACACAAAGGCTAGGCCACACCTGTATCACTTGAGTTTCAGTATATATTAATATCTAGTGGCTTGTCTTTGATTAACACATTTCCTTATCTTAACACATTCCAAACCTTTAGAGAAATCTTTATTCTGTTAACCAATTACAAATCAAAGAGTCTCTAAACCCATTTATAACCTATCATCCCCTGCTCCCAGACGTCCTGCCTTCCAGGGCCAAATCAATGTCCTCTTTCCATGTACTGATTTATGACTTTACGTACAATTCTCATCTCCTTAAAACGTATCAAACCAAATTGTAACCCAACCATGATGAGTCCACTTGCTCAAGAATTCTTGGGTGTGGTTCTCTGGGCCATGGTTGAGCCCCCTGGGCTCAGAATAAAGCTTTTGTGATTGTTTTACAGAGTTTGGGTTCTTTTCCATGGACAAAGCCAAGCCAGTAAGGGCTGCTGTGGAATCTGGATTCCTGTGTTAGTTAGAGAGGGACCATAACAGGAGACATGGGGGGAAAGGACCTGTTTTTGCTGCATGTGGCGCAGGAGGATGGATTTTTACATTGAATTTGTGGTCTCACAGGCCTGGGCTCGTCTCCTAGCTCCATGTGCTAGCAGTCCCTATGTTGACCGAGTCACTTGAGCTGCCAGTGCCCCTGTTCCCTCCTGAGAACAGTGGGATGATAATACCAGCTTGGCAGTGGTCTGGAGAGCTTCCTTGAGAAGCCCTGTGCAAAGGCCCTGGCTGACTGCAGCCTCGGCAATGCAGCCGTTTGCATCAGTGAAGCTATCTATCCCTCAACTGGGTGAGAACCTGCTCTCTGCTTCTGGTCATGCCCAGAGGCTTCGGACTTTGCCCTCCTCTTCTGCCACACACAGGCCAGAGTGTGGGCCAGCCTCCTCCTGGACTAGGTGTCCCCAGAGGGCGCCCATCCCATCCTCTGCGGCAAGGAGCTCAGCCCGCCAGGCTGAGGCCGCCAACCAGAGGAGGCGGTTCTGAGGTAGCTGACCTTCCAAGCCTGTTACATCATTTAGCCTTGCAATGACCCTGGCTGTCCTCAGTGCCATTTTTATAGATGAGGAAACTGAGGCACAGAAAACTTCAGTAACTTGCCCAAAGCCACACATCTGGTCAGCAACAGAGCTGGGGTTTGAACCCCAGAGTCCATGTTTTAACCACCGCACAGGCTGCCTCTCATAAGCGAAGCACAGAAGATCCCGGTTCCTGGCTCGCCAGTCTTCCCTGGGCCACACAACAGGTCCATTCCTGGGTGTGGTCCTGGCTTCCCTCCTGGTCCTCCAGGAAGGCGGGGCTAGAGAGGGCTGGACAGGCCCTCATGGTGTGCACAGCTCCCTAGCAGAACAGTGGGCCGCTGACCTTCCCCCATGGTCAGCGTTTGGAGGAAGTGTGGCTCTACTGCCAGAGATCACTGGGCCACCCAAGTTCTGCTTCACTTGCTCAGCTAGGAAGAGCCCTGTGGGCTGGAGCGTGGGCTGCCCTGATCCTCCGTCTCCTGCCGCTCTCAGCCTCAGCTGTCAGTGCAGGACGTGGGATCACAAACCTCATAAGGTTTAACAAGGCCGCCTGCATGCAGATCCTACGCATAGGGCAATAAGTGCCTGCATACTACAGAGAGGGTACCACTCCCCTCTCCCTTCTGAGACTGTCCCTCTGCAGGCACCCTTGTTAGCTCTGACTGAGCCTGAGGGACACAGACAGCTGCCCCCAGCCTCCCAACGCTGAACACACTGAAAGCACCTCCTTTGCCCTGGGCCCTGCTCAAACCCACTAGATGTGCTCCACCCTTGATCCTTAACCCAACTTTGGGAAGTAGCACAAGGACTACTCTCCTTTTACAACTGTGGGCACTGAGGCCCAGAGAAGAGAAAGCCACTTGCCTCAGGCCACCCAGCTAGTAAAGTTAGCAATCTCAGGCCCGTCTCTAAGCCCAGTCCGTAGCCACCACACTGGACTGTTACTGTGCAGAAAGACTGTTCTCTTTACATGACCCATCACCCTGTACCAGGGATGTCCTACCTTTCTTTTTTCTTCTCTCTTCCACATAGTAGAAGAATAAAAATTGTTTTAGGCCATACATTAAATACACAGATGCTAAGGAAATTTGATTAGCAAATAAAAAAAAAAAAAAAGGTCCGGCTCAGCGCCTATGACTCAAGCAGCTAAGGCGCCAGCCACATACACCTGACCTGGTGGGTTTGAGTCCAGCCCGGCCCTCCAAACAACAAGGACGGCTGCAACCAAAAAATAGCTGGGTGTTGTGGCAGGTGCCTGTAGTCCCAGCTACTTGGGAGGCGGAGGCAGGAGTATCGCTTGTGCCCAGTAGTTGGAGGTTGCTGTGAGCTTGATGCTATGGCACTCTACCCAGGGTGACAGTTTGAGGCTCTGTCTCAAAAAAAAAAAAAAGGTCCCTGCATACTTTTTGTGATATCTGACACAACAGATAAGCAAAAATAGTCCTTGCAGATTGGACATGCCTGACAGTGCTTATACCTACCCTCTCTCCCCCCAACAGGACAGGACAGATCAATAACCATTTGTGAACCCCAGGAATCATGCTGATTAACATCCCTCCAGTTTGGGCAAGCTCGGCATGGCACAGAAGGTGCGTTAGGATTTCCCCGTGTGGCATTTCTTTCCTTCTTGTGGTCTCTTTGCGATGCCCCCAACCACATCCCTGCCACCCAGCATGTGTTTCCTCAGAGACCCAGAGCTACTTCCCCTCTGGCTGTGGCAGCCAGCTCAGCCCCTCTCCCGAAACCCCGGAACTCACTGGGCTCAAGTAGGGAGGCTGGGCACCGCTGACAGCCATCTCTCCACCCCTGCCTCTCACCAGCCAGGCAGTCTTTTGTGCAAGGAACAATTTTACAAGGAAATAGAAACCAAAGCAAGCTGGCAGTTATTCAAATGGGGAGGTTCTAGGAGCAACAGGAAGTGGTTCTGGAGCAAGACAAAGGCAGGGTGCAGGGGAAAGGGTGGGACTGGGCGAGAGGGAGGTGGGCACTCCCAGTCCCCGTGACCTTTCCCTCCTCTCTCCTGTGCTCCACCCCTGAGACCAGATCCTATGTGGCTCATATCAGTTCAAGATACCTGTCCACATTGACATGACAGATTTCCAGATGACACTGCCCAGAAGCATATGGCCATGCCTTCTAAGCCTGTTGCAAGACAATGTCCAGAAAACAATTAGTTGGGCATTGTCTGAGCACAGGCTGGTGGAGGGCAAGGCCTGCTTCAGCCTCTTTTACTCACAAAGAAACTAGGCTCAGAGTCCCAAGGAGATACCAAAGGTCACAGCTAATGAGTGGCAGCTCTGAAGATACACAGGTTCTCCAAAAGTATTTCTCCCCTTTAAATTTCTAGTCCTCACGTCAAAACATAATTCTGTAGCAAGGAATACATTGCAGGAAAATTGCCTAATGGAGATTTTTACTCCAGAGTGTAGTGGTGCCCAGAAGCTTCTGATCCACAATCTGTGAATTTATCTCTTGCTTCTCTTCCTTCTCCTCTGCCCCTTTTTTCTGGGCTTTAGGGTGAGGAGAAGAGAAGTCTTGGACGCAATAGAACATTCCAAGGAACATGGGGGTGGGAGGGAACATACGACAGAAACTATCTTTCATCAGCTTTGGCACCTAGTTAAGGGAAGTAACGGGCTAAAACAGAGACTAGCAGGGTAGGCTGCTCCTCAGCCATCTAACAATAACTGATAGAACATAAGAGACCCTAACTCACTTATGAAATAGAAGATTTAAACAACACTATCAACTTGCTAATGATCATTTATGGAACACTACTTTGAACAACAAAAGGATGTACATTCTCATCAAGTACATATCAAAATCCAATTAAAATTTCAGCCCTATTCACTGGGCACGTTGGCACTCTGGGAGGCCAAGGCATGCAAATTGGTTGAGCTCAGGAGCTGGAGGCCCAATCTAAGCAAGAGACCCCTATCTCTACTAAAATAGAAAAAAAAAATAGCTGGGAACATTATGGCAGGCACCTGTAGTCCCAGCTACTTGGGAAGGTGAGCCAGGAGGAGACTGCTTGAGCCTAAGTATTTGAGGTTGCTGCGAGTTTTGACGATGCAACAGCACTCAACTCCAGAGCAACAGAGTGAGGCGAGGCTCTGTCTCAAAATAAATAAATTAATTAATAATAATAATAATAAAATAAATAATGAACAAAGTAAAATTCCAGCACTTTTGCTGGGAAATTAGCAAGCCGATTGCAAAATTTATATGAAAAGGCAGAGGATCTAGATGAGTCAAAACAGTCTTAAAAACAAAGGATGAAGATCAATCTGGATCTGGTGGCACAGGTCTATAGTTCCTCTACTTGTGAGGCTGAGATGGGAAGGTTACTTGAGCCTAGGAATTTGAGACCAGCCTGGGCAACAAAGGGAGAATCAGTCTGAAACAAAAGAAAACAAAATAAAACACCCCCCCACCCAAGAAGAAATATAGATCTTTCATTCTGTGCTGATTTCATGACTTTCTATATAAGACTGGCATAGAAAGTCTGGAAATTGATCCACTCCTATTTGGCCAATTCATTTTCAACAAAAGCACTAAAGTAATTCAATATGGAAAGAAAATTCTTTGTAACAAATAGTGCAAGACCAATTAGCTAAATAGATGGGAAAAAATGAAGCTTGATCAATTCACAGGTGCAAAACCTGTGGCCTCAAGGCCACGTGTACAGATCCTCAAAGTGCAGCCCCTCAACCAAATCCAATTTGGATTCGGTTTAGATTTGCCAAAACCTAAAACTATAAAGCTCTTATAAAAGAAATACAGCAAGATATTGATGACTTTGGATAGGCAAACCCTTCTTGGATAGTATCTAAAAGGCACCACCTGGTAGTAAGACTTGGTGGAAATTTTGTAGGGAGGGAGGGAGAAAGAAGGGCTGGGAAAATTCACACCTAACAGGTGCAATGCACATATTCTGGGTGAAGGGCACACTGACCACATCAATTTCAAAAGTACAAATGCAAATTACGTAATCAAAATGTGTATGCCCCTATAATACTCTGAAATAAAAAATAAAAATTTTAAAAAGGCACAGACTGTAAAAGATAAAATAGACTTCATCAACCTGCTTGAATAGCTACATTATACAGACTGACACCACTAAATGTTGGGAAGAATTTGGAGCCCCTGGAACTTTTATACATTGCCAGTGGGAATATAAAATGGCAAACCACTCTGGAGGTTGTTCTGCTAGTTTCTTGTAAAGTTAATCAGACCTTTCTTATGACCTAGAAATTGTACTCCTACTTGTTTGTCAAAAGTAAGTAAAATCACATGTCCACACAAAGATGTATGCAAGGACTTCACAGCATCTTTAAACATAATCGCTCCAAAGGGAAATAGCCCAAATATCCATCAGAAAGCAAGTGGATAAACATTGCAGGATAGTCATATGAGAGAAAACTATTTAGTAATAAGAGAAAACAAACTACTGATAAGCACAACATAAATAAATCTCAAAAATAATATGCTGAGAAAAAAGAGGCAGACCCCAAAATGTGCACACTGAATGCTTCCAGTTGTATGAAGCCGGAGAACAGGAAAACTAACCTATGATGGAGGACATGGAATGGTGGTTGCCCCTGGGTAGAGCAGGAGATGAGTGGGAAGGAGCGTGAGGATCTTCCAGGAGTGATAGAAATGTTCCCTGTTTCTCGGCACAATGTACTGGTCAAAATTCGCCAAACTGTACACTTAAGTTCTATGCTTTTCATTCCTACGTAAAGTACACTTCAATTTCTAAAACAAATAGCTTGAAAATGGCCCAGGCCTTTGTCAACTGCTTGTGTATTTCAAAAGAGTAATAATAGAGCGAAAAACAGACCTAAAATAAAAATGAAAAACAAACACACACAGAAAAACAGGCCTTGCTGCACATCAGCAGGAGGGACAGCGAGGACTGAGACGGCATCACCGGGAGTGCAACAGGGAGCTCCAGAACCACTTCCCAGCTGGACAGGACCCTCCAGCATCCCCGCTGACCCTCTCCTTGCCCTGAGATTCTCAGGGGGGGATGTGCTCTGCAGAGAACATCCTCCATCAGCAGGGCCTTGGCGCTACCTTCCTGATGCAGGTCCCCTTCCAGCTCTTACCCTCATTCCCCATCATCTCTCCTTGGCAAGGCCTCATGTGGTTCTTGCTCTGCTCATGGATGGTGTAAATCAAAAGGCAGCCAGGCAGGTGGTGCCCATAGCTCAGTGGGTAGGGCCGGCCACATATACCCAGACTGGAGGGTGTAACCCGGCCCGGGGCCAGCTAAACAACAATGACAACTGCAATAAAAAAATAGCCGGGGGTTGTGGTGGGGCCTGTAGTCTCAGCTACTTGGGAGGCTGAGGCAACAGAATTGCTTAAGCCCAAGAGTTGGAGGTTGCTATGAGCTGTGACGCCACAGCACTCTACCCAGGGTGACATAGTGAGACTCTATCTCAAAAAAAAAAAAGTCAGCCAGGCTTTCTGGGAGCAAATCCAGGAAACCCAGTGGTTGGGCCCCACCTGCAGCCCAGGCTGCCCTCTTTTCCATAGGCAGGAATCCACACTAAGTGGGTGAGAACACTTCTCTGGAGGGGAGGAGGAGGAGGAAGGGGGCTTGGCTTGGAAGAAGAAAGAGAGAGGACCCCTTATGAGGCACAGGAGGGATGGAAGGAGAGCAGCGTTGAGGGTGCAGGCTGTTCCCCAGAGTCCTCCCACCCTAAGCTGAACTCTTGGCAATAGGGCCTGGTAGTGCAGGCTTTGGCCTAAAGAGAAAGGATCGAAATTATTCAGAGAGCTCAGGAAACCCTCCTGTGGGCATCAGCTGGTACCAGAAAAGGGGAGGAGTAGATAATGGCAGACATTACCACTGCAGCGACTGGCCCTAAAACAAACTTGCCAAGCTCAGGGGATACAGAAGAGACATTTAGCAAACTTGGGTGAACCAAGAACCTCCAAGATGTGGTCAGTTGGGAGATGGGGCTACAAATCTGCTTTTTCGAAGACTATCCCACACAGATCCCAGTTTTGTGGGTCCTTACAATGACAATTTTGAAGGGCCTCTTTTAAAGAAAGAATATCTTACTTTACAGAAATAGATGATCATGTGACCACATTGCCTGGGGCCCTCCTGGGGGCCTCCTGGGGGCCCTGCAGCCCAGGTCTCCTGTGCCTTCCCAGGAATCTATGTCTGAGTCCAGAGGACTCTGACACCAGATGAAAGTGAAACTCCCTCAAAGAAACCCTGACCTGGAGCTTTATTCACAAGCATGTATTGAGCACCTGTGGAGTGTGAGGCTCTAAGCTTGGCTCCAGGAGATTCATAAACCATCAGGCTTGGTGGTTCCACGAATGATTAATTGCACTGAAGTGTTCCAAGGAAGCTCAGCGCTGGTGTGGGGAGAGGGGAGAGCAGCTGGGTGAAACCAGCCAAGTTACTTAAACTCTCCAAGCCTCAGATTCCTCCTCTGTAACACGGAGCTAAACCTGCAACATAAAGTCCCCAGAGAAGGTGTGTGCTGACTGGATCAGAGGCGCACAGGAGGAGAATATCAAAGTGTAAGGACCAGTTCAGATGCCTGCCAAGACCTTGAGAATCACTACAAGAAAAACTCCTCGTGGTGAAAGTTCTAAAACCTGAAATTGCTTCCAGATGAGAATCCACATCAGAACTCAGCTCTGAACCACTGGGGCGGCAGCAGCAGGGGTGGTAGTGGGGCTGGGGCTGGCTGGGTGCGTGGGGGTGCTGAGTAACTGGCCGTTCATGTTAGAAGCTCTAGTTCACAGCTTCCTGTTAGGGCCAGATGAGGTGACAGTACAATATTAACTTCACAGAGATAACAGGTTGTCTGATAGAGGACCAGACCCTCACAGACACCTGGTCTGTCTGGTAAACACATAGTTACAGTAATCCCAGTTCCAAGCACAGGCAATCAATTCTCGTGGGCTGGACCCACATTTCCATCCCTCTTGTGCCAGTGGCTCTGAAAGGGGTGAGATGGGCACAGTCCAGACGGCCCCAACCTGGTGGGACTGATGCAAATTCCATGGGGCTACTCAGATCAAAGCACTTTAAACAGTTTTTGTTTTAATAGACAAAGACAAATCCCAGAGGGACAGCAGCCTAAACTTCAGACTCTCCAGTTTTGACTGGAGTGAGTGATCCAGAACAATGGAGTCTCAATCTTTCGGGAGAGGTGTAATTTACAGAAAGACCCACCACAGAGTAAACATCGGGCTGGGCTCCTGATGAAATAAACTTCCTGTGGAGATTCACAAACTACAGATCTACCTGGACTTTCCCGAGTGTTCCAATTCCAAAAATACTACGTGTATAAAACAATAACATGATTCAGAAAAAGTCGTCCAAATCAAGCATGCCAACGCGTTGTTTATTGAAATGGCAATAAAAGGACAACTCCCTGCCTTCTTGGAAAAATACATGTTAGTTTTGAGAACCTATAGTTGAGAAAGCAAGGCTTTGTTACAATTTTTTTTAAATAAAGAAAACCGATTTCATTTCTTTTGGGTTTGAATTAGCTCTTTCCTAGCGTTATCGCAGCTCGGTACCTGTCAAACAGAAAACTGGAGTCTGGGCTTGGGACCCGTAGCCCAGAGGTTAGAGCACCAGCCACATACGCCAAGGCAGGCGGGTTCGAACCTGGCCTGGGCCTGCTAGACAACAATGACAACTGCCACAAAAAAATAACTGGGCATTGTGGCGAGTGCCTGTAGTCACAGCTAGTTGAGGGGCTAAGGCAAGAGAATCGCTTGAGCCCAAGAGTTTGAGGTGTGAGCTGTGACGCCACGGCACTCTACCCAAGGCGATAGCTTGAGACTCTGTCTCAAAAACAAAAACAAAAAAAAAAGAGAGAGAAAAAAACTGGAGTCTGGGGTTTTGTTGTAGTATGAATTTTTAAATTATTAATGCAAAAGGGGGAGCAGGAATTTCACAGTTAAAATCTGTTTTGCACATAGCTATCAGCAAATATTGTGAGAATTTAATTTTGAAAAGGTCATATTTAATAAGCTATTTCAAAAGCACACATTTAAATAAAGGCTGACTAAGTAAGAGGTTTAAAAAAAAAGGAAAATCTAGAGTTGAAGACATCTTTGCAGAATTGTTATGTCTTGGGTCAGTCCAAGGTATGTCATAATTTTATAAAGTACAGATTGATTTAAAGAAAAATTTTATTTTATTTATTTATTTATTCATTTGCAGTTTTTGGCCGGGGCCAGGTTTGAACTGCCACCTCCGATGTATGGGGCCTGCGCCCTACTCCTTGAGTCACAGGTGCCTCCCAGATTTAAAGAAAAATTTTAAATGAAGAATAGTATTGATGGCACATGATCATGAGGAAATTAAGAAATGTGGCATGTGATTGAAATATCAGAGCCACTGGTTTAGTCAACCAGCCTCATTTCCATTTTCATATGGGGATACTGAGGCACAGAGAGGGGAAGTGATTTTTTCCAGGCTATTTAGGATTAGTTTCGGCAGCATTTCACAGAAAATTCCTAAATGTGGAGGCAAGATTTGTTTTATTCTTATATGAGAGAGGCTGGAGGTTAGCCACTTGGGGCTGGCGTGGCAGCTCCACCATTAACTGGAGGCTCAGGCTCTTTACATTTTATATAGAACCTTCTGCAGTTTGTTACTTCACGAACTAAAAAGGATGCTGGAGTTTCAGCCATCACGTCTGTATTCCAGGCAGCATGAAGGAGAATAAGGAGAAGGGGCACACGCCGCTCGGATGAGTCAGCTCGCTTTCCTGGAGGCCCCCTGATTTCCAGATCTTAGTCATGTGTCCACTCAAAACTGCCAGGGACACTGAAAAACGATCTAAGTTGGGTGTACTCCATATTACCACCCTAAACAAAATTGGGGGTCTGTTTGGGGCCTATCCATGTTTGGTGGGTCTGAAAGCTTTTACAATTTGGGTAACCCTCTCTAACAAAAATGTACGAAATTGTGAATATAAAACTAGGTACTAAAGTCAATATTTATTTAGAATAAGTAAAGAAATCCTAACAAATTACACATTTTAAAAAAATTTGGGGCGGCGCCTGTGGCTCAGTGGGTAAGGTGCCGGCCCCACATACTGAGGGTGGTGGGTTCGAACCCAGATCCAGTCAAACTGCAACAAAAAAATATCCGGGCGTTGTGGGGGCGCCTGTAGTCCCAGCTATTCGGGAGGCTGAGGCAAGAGAATTGCCTAAGCACAGCAGTTGGAGGTTGCTGTGAACTGTGATGCTACGGCACTCTACCAAGGGCGAGGAAGTGAGACCATCTCTAAAAAAAAAAAAACAAAAAACTTCAGAATAAAAAAATTTGACAAATACTACAAACATCTTAAAATCCCCCAAAATACAGCTGGGTGTGGTAGCTCATGCCTGTAATGAGCTACCATTCTCAGAGCCCGAGGTGGGTGGATTGCTTAAGCTCAGGAGTTCAAAACCACCCTGAGCAAGAGCAAGACCCCATCTCTACTAAAAATAGAAAAACTAGCTGGTGTTGTGGTGGGTGTTTGTAGTTACTCAGGAGGTTGAGGAAGAGGATTGCTCAAACCCAGGAGTTGGAGATTGCTATGACACCACACTCCACCCAGGCAACAGCATGAGACTCTATCTCAAAAAAAAAGAAATTTTTTTTTAAATCCAGAAAAGAATATATTTTTATTAATTAATCACCAGATATTATAATACTTTCCTACTTTTTTAGCTGCATACTCTTTGATTGTGTCTTCATAGGATGACTTAACATATTTTCTATAAAGAAAACATTCATCTGTCTTTCCATAGATAGATGCCAGTGGACTTTGGGTGCCGGGCACTGCCGGGCGTGTCCTTCCCGATGCACCTCTGACTTTGCATCTCTGTCTCTGGACCCAGGTGGGTTGGCACAGTGGGCAGGAGGAGTATTCTAGAAGCTATTCCTGAGGCTGGACTGCTGGGAATAATGAATTATTCATGGAAGTGGCTGTGAATCACACTAGCATACCCTAGTAAACCCACAATAAATGGGTGCCCAACTTAACTGCCCCTTAGCAAGATCCTTGAAATGCACATGGCCTGTCCAACACGCCCTGACTCAAGAGGAAGTGTGACGCAGGGGAAGTTGGGGTGGAAGGAGACAGTACTGCTAGTCAGTTCACTTAAACTATTTTAACTTTGGTAAATTTCACAAAAGGCTGTGAACACACTGCTCACGCAGTGAGGACCCTGAAGCCCGAGTTTTATTAGCTTTGAGATGAACTCCCATCTGGGTTAAGTTCACAGCCCCTGACCCAGCCCACACTGGGGCTCCTTTTTGGTCTTTCACCCTGTGTTTTCAGGGAACAAAGTTCCCCTTCATTAGCTGGGAATACTCACAAGGATCCAGACTGTTCTCTGCCTGGCACTGGGCCAGGGGCTTTACATCCATCTCTCTGGCCAAGCTGCCAGTAGTCCTTTCTGGTTGAATATCTGACAAATGTATTAACTGCAGAATTGCTGGGCCACACGTACAAGGAACAGCAGACCCAGACTGAGAACCAGGGCGGCCTGGATCCTGAGCCTGTGCGGTCCCCACACCCAGCAGCCCCTGCCTCTGTTCTGGTCGCGCCTGCTGATTTGCTGAGCCCACATTCTCAGGATCGATTGCTGCATAAAACATTATCCTAAAATTTAGTAGCTTAAAAACAATGGCAGTATTTCTTTGGCTCATAAATCCATCACTTGGACAGAACTAGGTGAGGAGAATTCATCTCCACTCTACTTGGCAACAGCTGGGGTAGCCCAGCGGCTGTGGCTAGAGTCATCGGAAAGCTCCTGCACACACATGTCTGCCACTTGGTATTGGCTGAGAACTTAGCTGGAACAATTGGCTGGAATACCTACAAGTGGCCTTTCCACGGGGCTTGGGCTTCCTCACAATATGGAGGCCGGACTCCAAGGGTGAACATTCTGAGTGTGAACTAGGAGGAATTGTATCCCCTTTATAATCTGGCCTCAGGAGTCATGTGGCACCATTTCCACCATGTTCTATTTGTTGAGGCAATGACATTAGCCTCACTCAGGTTCAAGGGCAGGGGGAAGAGACCTCAATTCTTGACAGGTAGTAGCAAGAATCTGGAAGACCATGTGGTACCAAAATATTTGGAAAATTACACTGACTGGTACAATCAATCAACAAGTCCTGGGCCCTTTCTGGACACTGGGGTACAGAGAAACGTGGACACAGTCCCTGTCTTAAGAAGCTCCTATTCCAAAGGGCAAAACACATACACAGCTGAGGCTACATGGGCACAGAGGAAGGAACGTGCTGAGATTTTTTTGGTTAAGATTAATACTTGGATAGTGTTGATTATGTGCTGGGGACCATTCTGGGTGCCTTACATTTAACCCACTCTCATCTTTACGAATTAATTATCTCCATTCTACATGGGAAGAAATGAAGGCACAGAGAGGTGAAGCAACTTGCCCTAGGTCACACAGCTATAAAGAGTCAGAGCTGGACTCAACCCAGCCAGTCCTGCAATGGAGTCTGTGCTGCTAACCACCGCACCACCCTGCCTCTCTTCTCACATGCTCTGTCACAGGCTGTACCTCCTTTCATGGAACCCAACAATACCTGTTGCAGGGAAGATGGGCCCTGCTGACTCTGTGCTCTGTGTACCCCAGGGAGTGAGGAGTGGTCTGCCAGCATCATGCTCCTGGTTTTATTTTTGATCACTGTTTTCTGAGCTTGGGAAGTGGGAAACCCAGAGTGTCATGCTTCAGCTCCTTGTCCTGTCAACCCCTCTTATCCAGAGTCCAAAGGGGTAGTAAGGAATGGGGAGTCGAAGCTGCTCTGCTAAACAGGATAGAAAAAGGAGTTCACCTTCTTTTGTACAGGGGACCTCCCGAGAATAATGTAACTTGGAATAAAATGGTATTTTCCATAGAGAGGAACGTCATCTTATAGGGGAGCCCAGGTGAGTCAACTCAAACTGACCCCAGATCCAAGCTCCATCCTGCTGGATGACCTTGGGCAGGTTACTGCTTCCCTGTAATCCCCAGTTTTCTCTTCTGTGAGCAGGTGTGAGATCTTTCTCACATAATTTCCCTGATAGGAATGGAAAGAATGTATATAAAGCACTTTGCACCGTGCTGCCACCTGGGAGGCCCTCAGTGGTGTTCGCTCCATTTGCCCTGGCCTCCTGCCACGTGTGCTCAGAATTAGACCCTATTCCCCTAGGAATCCGGCCAGTGCAAGAATATGAGCTTTCACCTTCTTTTTTTCTAGACACTCTACCTCTAGTAATGAGGCCTCAGATTATCTTATTATTTTGGGCAGCCCTATTGCTCAGGGATACTCATCAACTAAAATCCTACAATCCTGGGCAGCCCTTGTAGCTCAGTGGGTAGGGTAGCCAGCCACATACACCAAGGCTGGTGGCTTTGAACCCGGCCCAGGCCAGCTAAAAACAACAATGGCAACTGCAAAACAACAAAAAATGACCGGGGCTGGGTAGCGCCTGTGGCTCAGTGAGTAGGGTGCCGGCCCCATATACTCAGGGTGGCGGGTTCAAACCTGGTCCCAGCCAAATTGTAACAAAAAAATAGCTGGGCATTGTAGCAGGTGCCTGTAGTCCCAGCTACTGGGAGGCTGAGGCAAGAGAATTGCCTAACCCAAGAACTGGAGGTTGCTGTGAGCTGTGACATCACAGCACTTTATAGAGGGCAATGGAGTGAAACTCTGTCACTAAAAAAAAAAAAAAAGACCGGGTTTTATGGCAGGCACCTGTAGTCCCAGCTTAAAAAAAACAAAACGAATCCTACAATCCTTTCCATGTGTAGCAGCTGCTCCTCATGGTCCTCCCAGCAGCCACTGTAAATGACTCAACAGCCACCAGTGAAGGCTATAGTGTTACAGAGATATGGAAAAATCCCAGGCGACTTCCTCCATGACCCAGGCTCTGATCCTTCCACACCGCCATGGAAGGTTTGCTCCATTCCATCCAGCAAAGGAGGACCAAGTAAAATTCAGGACGCAGGCCTCCTGCTCCTCCTCTTCAGCACCTCTATTCCCGAGGGGTGTCGGCCAGTCATCTGCTTTAGGACTGAAAATAGCAGCTACCTGCTTCCTACTCCGGGAAGAGAAGATGAATGAGCCTATGTGTGAATAGGCTCATTCCGAATAGCCCCAGTGCTGCTCTGCCCATAGCTAGAAACTCACTGAAATGATTAACTAATTTTTAAAAGTATTTTACAGGTGGGATGTGGGTGGGAGGTGGAAACCTACATCCACACTGGAGACTAGAGCGTCACATTCTGTCCACATGTGATGGGCACTGAAGATTATCAGCTGCCAGAGTCCGCATGGGCTAGAAAGAAGGACGTCGCTGGGCCACTGGAGTTGGCATAGCTTGGTGCTCCTGGAAGTGAGAGGAAGGATCCTGGCTGAGTGAGGGCAGCCATCAGGCTCTGAGCATTCACTGTGGGCTAAGTGTTTCACAGGCTTCATTTATTTAGTTGTCACCACAACCATGCCAGGTAGCACGATCCCGTTTTCCTTATTGAAAAGGAGATTGAGGTTCCAGGAGGTGCAGGAATTCATGCTGAGTGATACAGTGAGAGGGCTGGGAGCGGACTTAATATCCTCCAGGGAATTAGTGTTCAATGGGAGTTTCACTTGGGGAAGATGAAACAGTTCTGAAAATGAATGGTGGTGATGGTTGTACAACAACGTGAATTTACTTAATGCCACTAAATTGAACACTTCCAATGGTTCAGATGATAATTTTTATGTTATGTATATTAAAAAGGTGAGGGGAGGGAGGCTATTAAATTCCAGATAGATAATGTTGTCCCAAAGTTCTGAGTCTGATGCTTACCCTCTGTGTGTTAAAAAAATGAGACCAGAGATGGGTGCAGTGGCATGTACCTGCAGTCCCAGCTACTCAGGAGGCTGGGACAGGAGGATGGTTTGAGCCCAGGAGATAAAGGCGGCAGCGTGCTATGATCACACCTGTGAACAGCCACTGCACTCCAGCTTGGACAACATCGCGAGAACTTGTCTCTTTAAAAAGAAAAAAAAGAGCCATTCTCACTGGAGTTAGATGGTATTTCATAATGGATTTGATTTGCATATCCCTGACGACTAGATGGTGAACGTTTTTTCCTGTGTGTGTATATGTACATACGGAAATCAAACTCAGTGTAAATCAGGTGGCAGGGGGAGGAAGGGATGGGTAAATTCACACCTAGTGGATACAACGCACACCCTATGGGTGAAGGGCACACTCACAACTTTGACTCAAATAGGACAAGAGGATTCTATGTAACCAAAATGTTTATACCCCATCATATTCTGAAATTTAAACACATAAAAAATTAAAAAAAAATTAATAAAAACACAAAAAATTAAAAACGTAAAACATTTTTTAAAAAGAAAAAAAATGACATCCACACTGGTGTACCGTCCAAGAGGCCATGAGTCTTCTTAGTTCCCTTTGGAAACCTCGTTGTGTAGGAACAGCCACATTGAACCACAGTAACCACTGAAACAAACACACACCTCCCCTGCAGAAAACAAACCTCATTGTGTGTCTTCCACATCCATAAAGTCAAACATATTGTTCTGACTGCCTCCTAATCGGCTGTGCACCCCTCTCTCCTGCGAACAGGCTATGACCCCATTGCAGTTTAAGGGGAAATATACAAATCTTTGCAAATGCTACGTCTGTCCATAGTGACCTCCAAAAATATAGTATCCTGCAAAACAATTAAATTCAGCCATACATGTTCTTCCTGTTGCGTTAAATTTTGTAATTAAATCATTCATCCAAGTAGAGGAATGCATTCAGTGGAAGTGGGATCAATGGCGCCCAATTGGCATTTCCAGTGTTGTTGATTAAATGCCCCAGCTCCCTCCCCAGAGGAGGGCGAGGGCTTAATCCTTTGTTTCTGTAGCAAACTGAAAGTGTACAGCTGGCAAGTAATGCTTGCAAACATACCAGCCTCTCCCCAGCAGGTGACCCTGGGCTTTGTTCACAGACCTGCATCTGATGTTCACAGCTGACTCATTGAGCCTTTTGTCTGGGGGTGGAGGTAGGACATGGCCACTTGTCTCTCGTTGACGCCTTTTGGTCAGTTTCCTCTCTCAGCCTGTCTGGATAGCAATGACATGTTGCCTGTCCTCTTAAGTTTCTCTTCTTACTTGGTAATTATCTCAGTCCATTCATGCTGCTATCACAACATACCACAGGCTGGGTAATTGATAAGGGACAGAAATTTATTTCGCACAGTTCTGGAGGGTATGAAGTTCAAGATCATGTGCTGGCAGATTTAGTGTCTGGTGAAGGCTTGCTCTGCCTCCAAGATGGCATCTTCCTGTCCTCACACCGTAGAAGGGAGGAAGAGCAAATAAGGAGGAACTCGCTTCCTGCAGACAGCTCTCATGGGATAATTAGGTCCTAAAAGCCCCACCTATTAATACCATCACCCTGGGGTTTAAGTTCCAGCATATGAATTTTGGATGGACACATACAAGCCACAGCTGTACGTAAGAAATGAGGTTGACATATACCCTGTGAGATACTGCAAATCTCCCAGGCACAAACCTCCAACAAATTCAAAAGACCAAGAATTAATGTTTGAGGTTTCGTCATCCTTTTCACAGAGTTAAAACATTTGAATCCCACATCCTGATTCTTCCTGGGGGCCGCTGATGCAGCTAGCATCTAAAGTCAGCTTCCCTCTGGCCTGCAGCACCTGGGTCCTCCTTCTCTCTTTGCCTAAGGTGGGTGGTCTTCATGGTGGGTAAGGGAAGACTGGGGACAAGGCCTCTATCTCCTGCCTTCTGATCCCAGGGTGTGCTTCATGCTACCTTTGCCCTGAAGCCTCTCCCCATGCCCCACTTCACTCCCTGCATAAAGCCCACCAACATCATCACAGCACAACGACAAATACACATAATTTCCTATACAGAAATATTCATGACTCCTCCTATAGCTTGCTGAATATGTATAGTTGACCACCTTGCTTAATATAAAAGCTCGCTCCTTTTGTCTGCCCCTTTGAAGCCACAGGTGCCTGGCTTCTGGCTAGGGCTCAGCAGCCCCACCTGCTGGAATGGCTTCCCAGCAGGATTCTACCCTTTATGAGAAATAAAGCTCTATTTTTTTTCAAAGTATAAACCTTGTTAATTTTCCCAGATGATGCTTCTTTTTAAACAGTCTTAAACTGCTCCTTCTTCTGCTGCAGTTTCTAGCATATCCTTGGTGCTTTCAACATTGTTCAGAATTTGAGAAGTCTCTTGGTCTCTGGAAACATGGGGGGTGGTTATATGTCCAAGGATGGGAGTGAGTGGTAGCTTTTGCCAGCACTGGGCCTACCGCTCAAGAGGGGGGAATGGAGGGATGCTTCCTAATCTCTCTTTTGTGGAGTGGGGGCAGGCACTGTCACCATCAGTCTTCACTCAGATCCAGTATGGGGAAGACCTCAAGGTTAAAGTCTGAGTCAGAATTTGGGAATGCCCCTTTTCTGGTCATTTCAGATCACTAGGTTTTGTTCTGACACAGTTTGGGGGATGCCTGACATCTGATCAGATTTCTAATGGTCATCTCAGCTGGGGACAACCTTCTCAGACTTCTTTTGTTTTCCACCATGTGACCATCCCTAAAAAAAGTCCTTTTTTTTTTTTTGAGACAGTCTCACTTTGTCGCCCTCCTCAGTAGAGTGCTGTGACATTACAGCTCACAGCAACCTCCAACTCTTGGGCTTAAGCGATTCTCATGCCTCAGCCTCCCGAGTAGCTAGGACTACAGGCGCCCGCCACAACGCCCGGCTATTTTTCGTTGCAATTCTCATTGCTGTTTTAGCTGGCTGGGGTCAGAT
Organism: Loris lydekkerianus; assembly: GCA_963574355.1. NCBI lineage: Eukaryota > Metazoa > Chordata > Mammalia > Primates > Lorisidae > Loris > Loris lydekkerianus. Next base: position 112,391 of record CAUYPK010044889.1, read on the forward strand.
TCGAACCCACAACCCTTGGTATATGGGGACGGCACCCTACCCATTGAGCCACAGGTGCCGCCCTCAAAAGGTACTTTTCTTTCTCCTAGTTGCCTTCATGTGCAACATTTGATCAGAACTTTGGGACTCATTGACCCCCATACTAAACGTTTGGTAAATAAAATGACCAGGAAATTTGGCCTGAGATTGGATCTCTTAACTATAACACTGTCCTGCCACTTGACCTTTATTGCTGCTGGCCAGCAAGGAGTTGAAAGTCTACTTTCAAGCCTTCCTTAAACTTGCTAGGCTTTCTGATCGTCAGTCTTCCTGCCTCATGTTACTTTTTACTCCTGCATTTTTCTCCCACTGTCCTCA